>CM031241.1:69375923-69535923 GCA_018340775.1 Taxus wallichiana var. yunnanensis | reverse complement strand
CTTAAAAGTATGTTGATGTGAGTATGGATGCACCAAGATGCACCTTAAGGAGGCGCAACATTTTGATTGTTGACACCCGAAACCGACAAGAAGTAAACCACGACCCGGATATTCAAATGGCCATAACTTTTCACAGGGAGCTCGGATTCACGTAAGGTTAGACTTTTCGGAAAGCTTACAAGTTCTTAAAAATGTAAAATATAGTTCGCCATTTTTTGGGTTTGTTGGGGTTCTCACCTACCGCCATAAGGAGATGAATTAAATACAACCCGGAGGTGGTTGGGGTAGATTTGGATTTCCTCTCTCTTCCCTCTCTCATTCTTCCTATAAATTGTAAGGAGGGGCTTCTTTCTAAAGGTTGGACATTATTATTTTTCCCCTCCCTTCTTCTCTTTGGCAGGCAAATTTGTGGAGTTCAAACCTCCCATCTAAAACTCTAATGCAACTTTGCCTCTTGGAATTTTGTAGTGTATTGTATCATCTTTGGAGCAAATAATGTATGTATGTGGATGATTCTCGACCCTCTTTGTGTTCATTTGCATCCTCCCGATCTTTCATTGTAAATTTGGTTATCCGTGCATGATCTTGCATTACATTTTAATGGTTTGTGTTTATTGGCTGACTTGTGTTCTTCATTCCTTGGTGCATCACCTTTGTTAGTTTAGGTTTATTTTTATGCATCTTCCTACCCTATCTCCTTGGCAAGTTAGATTAGGTTTTTGAGTAAACCCTCTGCATTTTTATGTGTTCATATAAAAAAGGAATAGGAACCAGATCTTCATTCGAGAGAGTTTTCCGGACTCGCAGGGTCCCACACTTGGGAAAAGATCCATGTTATGCAATCACACCGAGATTCCAAACCCATCGAGTTGCAAACATTTAGGGTGCTTGTGATTCTCCATCAACACTTCCTCTTACAACTCTTCCCTTCACCACTATCCTTACTTCCTCTCATATTTTTACTCATTATTGAGACTATGCAATCAAGAAGGTAGTTTCAGATCCCCAAAAGATCCATCACACTAGCCAAAGTGCCTAAAACATTATCTCGTGTCCACTTTTATCATCCTCCGCATGCTTCACATAACCAGAGAAAGCCTCAAGTACATGTGTTCCATTTATCTTATGATATTGCATAAACACATTAGGAATTATTAAATTCCCTCATCGGCACCCAAGCCAAATTATTTCCACATGTGGCCATTCATGGCATCCTGCGTCACTAGTTTTAATACCTCATTGGGAAGATTATCCTTCCAAATAATGTGGGAGACACATTTCTTAATCATCATATCAACTCTTATCTTTGCAAGATATTGTTCAACCTAGTTCCCATAACACTTAATATGGTAGAAGATGATACTAGAAAATGAATGTGTTAGATCAATCGCACTTTGGAATATTGAATCCATATTCCATGTTCTCATTCTTCCTGAATTTATGGCTTCAATAATCACCTTAGATTCTCCTTCCACCCAAATATTTGACCACTATTGCTTCCTAATATCCCGAAAACCATGTAGAAGAGCCAATCCCCCATCCTTATTGTTTGAGGAAATCCCATAGTCATGGGATAGAAGTAGAATTGGTTGGCTTTCAGAATTTTGAAAAATGCACCCATATCCAACTTTACCTAGATTTCCTTTAGATGCTCCATTAAAATTCATTTTTATCCATCCTGGTTGGGGATCCTCCCATATCATTTTCCTTAATTTTCCATTCACATTATCAAGAATTAACTAATTTATATATTATTATACTAATATAATACCTATATATTATAGATTATAAATTATATATTATAACTATAAGAAGTGACACATTGTTTGAAATTAAAAATATAAGGATTGAATTCAATAATCATAGATGGTATTCAAAAATGTCAAACAATAGAATAATGGTTGTTGATGTAAAAATAATATAGAAGCTAATGATAAACAATTACGATGATGTCCTAATCATGAAAAATAGAGAAAATACAATTAACCCAAATGGAATGTTTGGGAGAGATTTGAATACTTTTCAAATGATTTTTCAACATGGTCTAGATAAGCTTGTTTCACCAAGTATGTTTTATATTTTACAATAAATTTATGTTTGAATAAATGTGTCTCAAATCCCAAAGGTATTGTATTTAATAGATGCTGAAATGAATTAGGACATCATCGATTTTCAACATCTAATAATATGGATCCGAGGTCACAATCACAAGAACTTGTAAACTCAACACAAGTTGAAGAAATGTTGATATACAATGTCAACCCAATCCTAAAAGTGACACATGCAATTATACGTCAATATAAATATAAAGGATATACAATAAGTTTTCCTCAATAAGTAAAAGAAGTTGTGAAGGTTTTACCACATCAAATAAAAAAACTTCGATGATAATTATTCGAGAGGAGCGATCGATCGGTGTGGAATAAATTACAACTTTACAGTCAATAGAGATGGTATATATGACACTAAAATATAAATTATAAAAAGAAAATTTCTATTCAGATGTTCAAATTGATGAAAATGTTCTTGATGAACCTCCACCCAAATCTAAGGAAAAATTCTTCAACAACCTAAACTCTGTTCATATGGAGTTTGATTTAGATGAAAACAAAATTGTGTTTGTAGGTCCAATCATGGAGATAGATGAAGTAAATATTATTAATCATACAACATCAATGCCCTCCAAACCACTAAATGCTAAAAGAGAAATAGAACTACTCTATGCATGGGTAATTAACCCGATGTCAAACTGAAGAACTGATTGATCGGTCGGGGATTGTGGAATATCCTATCAATGAGTATATCACATTATGCTTACTTTGTATGACATTACCAACATTATTTTGTGATAGAAGATGTGGTACTAGAACCACACTTGAAGAGGGTACATTTACATGAGTTTATCAAATCTTTGTTTCGATATAGGGATCATTAGCTTAGATGACACCTATGTTTTAGATATTATATGATGAACATGATCATGAGCCATCGTACACAATTATTTTGTGATATTTGTAAAAATTCCTTCAAGATAATCCAGTCACCATCAATGAGTTGCATGAACATATGGAAAATGTTCCCGACTCCCATCTAGTTAGTTCAACAAAAATTGAATTTTGAAATCCTAATTATAGATTCACATATGATAAATGAAGCAATAAAATACATATCTAACCTAAGCAATAAGATAAAGAAATATGAAACCCTAGGTGTAAGAGAGAGGGTAGAAGACTTAGCTGATTTTGCAATAATCTTGGAGTGTGCTAAGCTAAAAACTGATGAAACAAGATGGCATATTGTCACAACCGGATACAAAATAATTTATTTACACTAGACCTCATACAATGCACTATAAGATCTACACATTGTGTCTTATCACACACTATACATTAGACACTCTACACTTTACACCTAGTCTACAACATTTTGGCATATTTACAAATTCTACCCATCGATGGTCGACTTTTATCATTAGATATACTACATTATCATCTATACACCGCACTCACTACCCAAGGACGCACTTTATCTCCACTATCCATACTTGACTGCTGAGGGTTTACAAATCAAATGGACCTTATCCATTTACAACTTAACCTTTCACCATGTGATATTCTTAGGTTAGTGACATTAGGATAAATAGTCAGGTCTATTTAATCATTTTCTATTGGCCTACAACTTAGGTTACATTACCACAACATCCTTACATTTTGTATCAATATACACTTCGTACTAAATCATAACTCATTCGTTCACCTTATAGTGATATACGCTTAGGATAAATAATCACTCCACATTTTATTTCATTGTGGTATATGTTTACGCTACAGGGTCCATGCACATCTCTTCTACATATCAAATATTATCACCACTACGCATATAAACATTTATCTCAACACGCTAGACAAGACACACACTAATCGACCATTTCTTGATGACACGATCTCGTTTACGGTTCATTCTTGACTAATAAGGGGGAAAACAAAATGAGCATCATTACATATATTTCCATCCACTCGGGAGCACGAGGCTCCTATCACTCCATTTTGCATTCCATACCATCCGTCCACAACATGCTACATATTATGGTTATTTATACTCTTGCTTAATTTTTTGTTCATGATCACCTCATTACACATGATAGTTACATTACTTATATGTCATTTATCTATATCATCCACACATGCACGTTCACACCTTTTTCTAGTTGTCATTGTAGATACATGTATTTTACACACACAATTGATGCTCTCCTTCTACCCTTCCTACACCGATAATTGAGGGCATCCACATATTCGTATCTTCCAGTGCTGCTATTTTTTCATTTTTTACTTTGCACTTTACGTTACTTGCTTATACACACTCTCAAAATATTGGTTATCTTTCTAACATGTTAACAGTACTTCATGTGTAGCATTTTTATGAAGATATCTTTGTTTCCATACTTGTTTGATTATATTATTTGTTATTTTCTGCCATTATTTTCAAAAAAAAATCGTCCTTTCCCTATGTTTGTTGTGCACACTTTTTTTTGTGGTCATGATGGCCTTACATGTCTTATGACATCATGAGTGATGTCCCATGTTTGTAGCTCACTTTTTGCATCTTACTTTATCTTCTTGCATTATTACTACATTGATTGGTAGCTTTTACACTATTGATTTAGCTTATACACTTGTTTCCACATGCATGCATGTTTACACTTGTCTTTGGCTAGCCTTCTTGTTTGTTTTTTCCTTGGTTTTTACTAATCACTTTTCAGCATTACATCATATATGTGATTGGCCCTCTTTTGGGGTCGCATGTCTCTTATAAGTGATTTCACATACACCCCAAAGAGGGAGTATCATTTAGGGGTTTACATACTAACACAACATATTTACACTAGTTTAGTTCAGTGCACTTTCTACCCTTGGCATTGTGGGTTACATACAGTGAGTGGGTTCATACTAGTCTACGAACCCCATACACGAGCTTTTACGGGACATGGTATCCTTAGCATTTCTCGGGAAGAAGTTATAGGCTTGGGGGTTACATTAGGTGTGCCTCTCTTCACTACTACGGCTAGTGGCATCAAATCACCCAAAAAATAGGACATAATGAGATCTCTACACACATTCGGGGAAGAAATTAGAGCTTGGAGGCCAAAGAGCATTTCATCCCTACACTTTTTCTGCCTATGGTGTGAGATCGCCCCAAAAATCACATTACGAATATCCTTCTACACTCTTTCTTGACATGAATTAGGTGCACATGTTCCATTTACTTTTACATTTTCATTTTCCATTTGTATTTGTGTATTTTACAAAGTTTTATATGTATGCATCTTTTACATAACATTTTTACACTTACATACATACATATTTAACTACTTGATCATTTTCTCCTTACAAGTCCATCCGTATGAGAAAAAAGAAATAAAATGGGGGCAACAAAAACAAAAACATTCCATAGCAGCATACATGCTTTACTAACCATGCAAGTAGACTATATACTGTGGTAGCTACACATACATGTTTTACCCTAGGTTCACTCTTACCACTTTGGATTTGCACATTTTTCATCTATACTTTCCATGCTCCTCCATATTTTTTTCACTCCATGCATTTTTCTAGTCGTTCAACGTGTTTCTACTATACTCTTCATGGACATCGTACGCATCTCCATCTACTATGTGTTACCGAGATTTCGCTCACCAACATAAAGTGGGGGCAAAATGTAGTCACAAAATCATGCACTTTAGAAATTTATTTATCCCCTTCTCATACTACTATTTATAAGGTAATTGAGTAAAGAAAGTATTGATTAACCCCGTCCTTTGGCCATATTTTATTTTATTTCATAAATTGCAATCTATTGCACCCATATGCCCAGACCATTTTATGACATTCCACATTATTTTAGCCTCAGCTGGGTGCCCATATTTAGTCTTGGGGTGTCTTGGTCCCACTTGCAGCACCCCAATCCTTCTATCACTTTTCCACTAATTTTTGGGCCTCTTCTAGCCTTTTTTCATCCTTGTCTTTCTTGTGGTCGACATTTTCAGAGTTAATTACGGAATGAGAGCAAGAAAACCCTATAAATATAAAGTTATGAGACCATAATGAGGGTGATTAACTAAAAATATGGTATTTTATTTTATGATTTAATCTAAATAGAAATAGAATGCAATATTAAAATGTTGAAACTAGATATTTTACTTTATTGTTTGAATATATTGAAATAATGAAAATAAGAGGGATATGGTACTAACCTGAGTTTGACTTACCTCATTATGTGTTGGAATGAAGTAGGCTGATGTGCAGACCCAACAAGATGTGACTGAATGGCCTCAAGAATAGCAAAAATTGACTATTTGACTCGGACCGAGGTGCCTAGAAGGATATTGGGGCACCTTGGTTTGTGATCTAGGCATTGTAGTTTACGAAAAAGCTCAGGATCTAAGTCTTGTAGTGCCACAAGATATTTCCAATATCTTCATCTTTTTCACATAGTTATCACAATTCCTTTGCTTATTTCATTGTAAATGTAATGTGAAGATCCACCTGTAAAACCCTATTCAAAGCATCAAATTATAAAAATAAAAATGCATATGAATAGGTCAGATTGACGTTAGCTGCCACAATGGTGGACTTAAGACTAACTACACTACATCCCGCACCCCATGTAGTTCTATGTGTGTGTGTGTGTGTGTGTGTGATTTTATGCCTAGGATTCCCTAGTTCCAATGACGCAAAAGTAAGGGGAAATAACTAGATGTAAAAATGTAAATGGTGGATGGAATAGAAATAATACAACCCTTTCCCCTATGCTTGTGTGATGTGGATGTAAAATATGTCCAAATTTATTCCCTTGCCTTAGTAGATAGCTTCCTTGATAGTAATATGTTCACCCATAATGTAGTGAGTGTGTTATGTTTATATACGGGTCTCTTGTTCAAATTTAGACACTAGTGACCCTAAAATGTTGACTACCACCTATGGTAATGAACGGGTAATGAAAAATATTGACCTTGAACAAACAATTAGGACCACAAATTCTGAAAAAAGGGTTCCTTAAATCATGGACCTGGGCACCCCAGGTGATACCCTAAGCATCCTAGTGTAGGAATGAAGATGACAACTAAGAAAATTACAACACCCGAGACTCCCTAAAAACACCCAAAAATGTATAGAAAAGTGACGATTGTATCGGATAAATAACCATGAAGACCGATTAACCGATAACAAGATTAAGGGATGGGTCACTAGGGAATACTTTTATTAGGTAAGATACATATATAAAATAACATACCCGATAGTATAAATGTAATACTAAGTGCATGATTTTGTGACTAAATTTTCCCCAACTTTATGTTGGTGAGCATAAATATTGGTAACATAAATTAGATAAAGATGCGTACCTAAGAAAACTTCGAGAAGCCCATGTTATAGAATAATTTTTAGATGTGTAGTAGAAGTTTGCCTAACCATGGACCAAAGAGTTAATCAATGTAATGTAATGAAGAACCATAAAGGTTGTGATGATGTGTGCTAAATAAAAGTGATGATTAGGATGTATAATGATTTTGAATATGATTATATGATGAATAGGTGGGTAGGGAGTGATTAGTTCCCAACCCGAACACTTGTATACGAATGAATAATTAGAGGATTTGGGTGACCTATTAGCAAAGGAAGAGTGTAGGGATAAAAGTGTGTTATTCTCTAATATTTCACTACATCCTCAATATCTAGCCGTTGTAGATGGACTTAGATAAAAAAAAATTGATTTTTGGATCCAAATGATTTCGATTAAGCAATTGACCCATATAGGAGTGATATAGGAAAGAAACTCTTTCCTCCACTCCGTGGGTGTGGCTGGAATGTGAGAGCTTGTAAGTTGGGTCATTTGGAAGCAAACACAATATGAAATAGGTAGCTTCCAAGTTAAGTCATCTAGAAGTAAACGTTGGATGAAAGAGGTGGTTTCCAAGTTAGGTCATCTGGAATCAAACACAAGATGAGAGAGGTGGCTTCCAAGTTAGGTCATCTAGAATCAATCATGGAATATAAAATAAAATCCCAAGTTATTTCATCCGGGAGTGATTGGTGGATGTAACCCCCAAGTTAGGTCATCTAGGATATCTCTTGTAGATTTTAACTATATGCTTTTGATTTGAATGCATTGATCTTGATTGGTTACTCATGGAGATATTTTAGACTAGTTTCCCTTAGATTAGGTCATTAGGGAAGGATTAATAGAGAATGATGAATGATTGTATTGTAAGGGATTTTTTTAATCACTTCTTGCCCCCAAGTTAGGTCATTAGGGATGAATCAATAAGAAATGATATGTGATAGTATTTGGAAGATTTGAAACATTTGTTAACCCCGATTAGGTCATTAAGGGGAATTATTGGTGAAATATTACGTGATGTATTAGTAATTTTTGGATTCACAATGTCCAACATGTGGTGGTATGAGGGGGATTATAGGGGGACCCCTAATAATATGCCCCCCTTTCGGCGAAAGGGGGAGTGAATGAAAAGAATGGACGCTAAGCCGAAAGTAATAAGAAGAGGTGAAAATGTGTATGTATTGAATGGTAAATAATGGTGAAGAGACCAAAAATGCAACATATGTGTACAATATGGTGGTAGGTAAAATTGTAAGAATAATGCCGTAAATTGGGTGTAAATCGTAGTAAAAATGCTCGAGATATGAGAAAAAAAAATGTAACATGTATTAGTGTTGATAATAAATGTGAAGTAAGGACCATAGTAAAAGTAGTGATGAAAAGTAACTATAAATAGTAAAGTGAAAAAGTGTTTAGTTACCTCATTTTTCTTTTGCATGAGTGTGAGAGTGTGCACAAAGTGAGTGAAGATGCCTCAAGCAAGATCATTGCGTCCTAGTCGGTTTGAGAGAGTGGCGATTGTCATAGCGTTGCGTATAACTACGAGTTGGTAAGTGCATTAATTTTCACAAAAACTATGTAGTAAGTTTTTAGTGTAATTATTAAAAATTTGAGGTTTTTGCTTTTTTCAGCGTTTTTATCCTAGAAAAAGTGGTGAGGGTGCTAGTGACCCCTAGGACTGAAGTGCCCAAAACTAGGTGCTAGTGTCCTACTGGGTCCCCACCCCGCATCTAGCCACCTTGGTCTAGAATTTGAACATTTTCTCGGATAATGGTAAAAAACTTGTGTCCATTATGTTGAATAAGTGTGTTTGGCTACATAATGTGTTATAATGTTGTGTTTATTGTCATTTTAGTGGTGCGTAGATGGATATTCATTCGAGGGAGTTTTCTCGGTGGCCTTCATTTGAGCACATTTCTTGGATTGGGTGTGTATGATGATGAGTGGGATGTGATGGACCGTGTTGGCCTATGGTATATAGCATGGATTGGGGATGTGCCTCATAATATGCCCATGTTGACTACATTGTGTGAGAGATGGTGTGCAGATACATGTACATTTTTGTTTCCTACAAGGGAGATGACTATCATGTTGGAGGATGTATATCACATATTACGATTGTTAGTTGTTGGGGAGATGGTGTGATAGATGGAAGTGGAGAAAATGGAGTGACAAATTCTCTTGGAAGGTGATATTTTGTGGGGAATTGAGTACCTACCAAATCCCATATCAGTTTAAATGTTATATTGTAGTCGAGGGTTCTACGCTTGTGAAAATTTGTTATAGTGGTGATTGCTTCATGTATAGTTGTGGAGGTAGGAGATGTCGACATCTTCTAAATGATGCATGACATATGTCATTGGATAGAGGAGGAGGGTATGACATACGCATGGGAACGGTGTCTGTTAGCCCATTTATATAGAGACTTGTATCGATTTACGTAGGACGAGCATGGTAGATGCATAGGAGCCACCACAGTGATACATATGTGGGAATATGACCACATAGTTATATTGAGATTGGTTACATGGCCACGAGGATAGTGGCCTTGGCTCGAGATATATGTCTTATCCATATTTCACCCCGTGCCAAATATTAGATTAGTCGTGACCCCACATAGAAGGAACCTCGAAAACTCATCTAGATCCTACAAATTGGTTACATAAGGACTCAACCATTGAGTGGTGGAGATCAATAGAGACTAAAGGACCCTGTACAAAAGAAATGACTCTGTCGGGTTGTTTCCACGTCTTAAATCTATTCTCCAAGTTACAGGTAGCCTCAACCGTGAGATAACATGTTTAGATGAGAAGGGATGATGTCGTAGGGAAACTAGAAAGGAGAAGGGGAAGAAACGGAAAATATCTGAAGTCCTTGGGCTTGAAACGGTTCAAGAAAAGGTCCAAAAATGACTAACTATTGAGGAGGCAATGAAAGAGACCAAGTGTCCTAACGATGCTTCTCCAAAGGTGAATCCAAAAGGGGGAGCCCAAACTTGTGTCAGGATTCCATGCTTCTAGAGCCCCAAATATATTTTGGGGTGTTGAAAATTCTTCAACTAAAAGGAAGGTGCCAGGTGTCAGCTTGGTGTAAATCTGGAAAGGAAGCCCAAAACAGAGACTCAAACTTGCGCCAACCCTCCACGTAGTAAATGGTCAAAAAAATTCAAAATGTGGGATTCAAAATTGGCTAAGTATAAACTTGGAAGTGGAGAATGCCAAGTGTTAGTGTGGTAGATCTCCAAGAGTTGGTTCCAAGGTAGAGACCCAAATGAGCACGATCTCGCCACGTAGCCAAAATTCTAAAAACTAAGAGGGATAATTGAAAAGTCCACAAATTAGCGGAGGCTAACAAGTGTCAACTCGACACTCCTCCAAAGAAAAACTTTGCGCCGGGTTTTCAAGGAAGCGGTGCCTCCACATGGTATTCCAATAGGGAAGAGTCACTAAATAGTCAATGCATAAACAAGATAGCGAGAGGCTGCCAAGTGTCTTAGTGGCATTGATTCAAGGATTGGATAAAGAAAAGGTTTCCAATGAGCGTCAGATTACCGCGTGTCCCAAGGGAAAGTGGGTCGCCGGGGGAAAATTTGATTTTTTGCCCCTTGCTATCTCAAAAGGATAAAAGTTGAAAAATGGCCCGCAACTCCACCCAAGGGAAAACTTAGCATTTGAATTCGAGTCAAAACTAAAGCGGGGAGTCAAAGGAAAAGGTGAAAATTTTCCTTTTGTCAAAAAGGCACAAAGATGAAGATGGAAACACATTTCTTAGCCAACCAATAGGAGCCATGTGTCTAGGCAGAGCTTTGGGGCTTTGGGAGTATTTTGAGTTTGGTTTTTTTGCGCAAAAGGGATAAAGATAAATTGTGGGCCCGTAAGCCCAATTTTTGTTCCAACATGGCTGCCACGTGTCCCAAACCAAAATGGGGACCCATTTATAAAATTGTTTTCCCACCCATTTATATGGAATCGATACAAACTTTGAAGGGGCATATGTTTTGACTCAGTCTCAAATATTGTAAATTTGACACTGTTGGAAAGATATCGACTCGCCCATGACATCAAGGTATGAAAATTTAATTTTGAGGAGGATAGGTGAAGAAAAATGAAGGAAAATTCTTTGGGCTTTCACTACGGGATCTTCTTACCTCAACAACCAGATCGATTTGATTTGTTTCACCGTTTCCTCTTCCTTCAAGGCGCCGAACCAAGGATTGATGTCTTTGTAAATATGGATTTGGGGAGATATTTCATCAAAATCATTAACAGTGATGGTTGCACTTCAACCTATTTTTTCCACTTCTCTCTCTCTTTCTTCTCTCAAGTTGAATCTATAAATTCAAGGTGAAGATTCATTATAAAGGGTTGGACATTCTTTGTTTTTCGTGCTCCCTTCTCCTCCTAGCAAAAGGGATTTTTGGGGTTCAAGCCTTCGATCAAAAATTATAATATGTTTCATCCTCTTGGATACTTTGTAATGAAATATATCAATTCACGAGCAATAAAACAAGTCATTATCGATCTTAGATCCTCTTTTGTCTCTTTTTCTTTCATTTGGTGTTCCATTACAGATTTGGCTATTTGTGCTTGTTTTTTATACACATTTTATTGGTTTGTGTCTATTGGAATAATAAGTGTTCATCATTCCTTTGGTGCATCACATGGTAGTTTAGTAACTACTTTTTTTTAATACTCTTTTATCCCTGTCTCCTTGGCATGTTTTAGATTAGGTATATAAACAGATCCTCTCCAAGCCTTAGGTATGCACCTAAATAGAGGGATAAGGAGCCAACCTTTGATTTTGAGAGCTTTTCCATTTTTGCAAGGTCCCATGCCTTGGAAAATTTCAATGTTATGAAATCACACCAAATGACTCGCCTAGAAAAGCGGACACCTTAAAACTCATTTGGGGGTGTTGTCATTTCACACTAACAGTTTGGCATGCTCGGTGGGACATTAGAGGTATCCACTTGATTGTAATAGATTGATGTGCACTTGTTGCAATTTCTAGCTTATTAGAAGCTTCAATTTGCACATCTGGTGACTCCATCAGGTAAACAACTCATTCTCTGAGTTACGTAGACCTATTTTCCATTCACTTCCATTCATGCTTCTTTCCTTATTCTTTCCTTATTTCCATTCCATGAAGTTGTGCAATGATGACTTCATTTCCACCATAGAATTCACATATATAGTAGCAACAACAAATTCCAACTCCAATAAGCTTTACAAATCCTTCAAATCAACATGGTTACCCCTATGAGTAGCAGTGCCAAAATCAGTTTGGCTATGGAGCTTTCCAAGAGCAGGGGTATGCAAACAATGAAGAAAATTGAATGCAAGATGTTGTTCTACTGAAGAAGATCCAAAAAATGGAGATTGGCATAGTGTAGTCAAGAGCTACAACTCAAATGAAGGCATTCACAATTGGTTGCAATGCACCCTATCCATGGGAATGCCTTTTTCCAAGACACTACAACCCTCAAGAGAAGCTAGACTTCATAATTGAGATATTGCCCCAACTTAAACAATGGACTAAGGAGATAGAAGCATATGATTAGAGTCTGAATCAACCTTGTCAATGGGTAAGTCACTTAGCAGTTCTTTTTATTTCTTCTTCTTCATCTCAAGCTTTAAAATTTTAACAATGTCAAGTTATAAACCCAGCCAATGCTACTCTAGTTGTGAAAACCATCCCACCATCCCCTATTCTCCCATCCCATCTCATCTTTTCTACCCTCTTCCACTCCAAAAAGAAATACCTTCCACTCTAAGGAAACAAGAAGTTTCATCTCTTCCACCACCACAAACAAATGAAAAAAAAGGTTGAATCCCAACCCACTCCTTCTCTTGCCTTCCCAATTCCATGTGGAGAAGAATAAATTTTAAAAATCAGTCATGAAGGACAAGAAGAAGAAGAAGTGAAAGAAGAAGAAATGGTTAAAATCTTAGTGAGCTTAGCTCTTAGGTTTGGCATAACAGAGATTCGTTTACTGGTCAATCCTTCATAGGAGAAGAAAGTCGAAGAGCCAGTGGTGGATAATACTGAATTTGCAGCAGAGAAAGAACAAGAAAAGGAAGAAGAAACTTAGTAGTCAGTTTACTCAGAATGTAGTGTCCATGTTGGCACTTTAAGTGAAGAGAATGTTGATCCAACTCAAATTGTCCAATCAGCCAAGGAAGGAGAAAAAAAACCAGCTCAAAGTCCCATTGGAAAGGAGCAAGTAGATGAGACCAAATCAAAGTTTGTAGCAGCAAAAGAAGAAGACATTATTGGTGTTTTCTGGCTTTCATTCGAAGGGCCTATTTTGGTTAATGAATCCACTTTAAAGGAAAGCTTTGAAGGAAATCTTGCAGTCCCACTTGTCCTCTAGAGCAATAGTTTAAGGATTTTCATATGAAAAACTTCATGCTAGAGGAAGAGTTCAATCAAGAGCAAGATGGTCTTCAAACATTAGAGGAAGAATAAGTTACTCCAAATCCAAAAGAAGAGAGTGCATTCTAGCTATGGAGGAGATAAATGTAGATCTAAAGGCTTTGAACAAAAAACGAGGCTATAGAAGAACCTTCGATTCTTATTTCCACTTCATCTCTCTTGAGCTCTAACGTTGAAGAAGAGTTTGATCTTTCAAACTTCGTGTTGGATTTTGAAAGAAACCATGGAGAACAAGTTGCAAAAAAAAAAAAAAGACACCATGGAAGAGGTTGAACATTTGTAGCGGAAAACAATGAAGCACAATACTTATCTGATTTGGAGGATTGTTTTGATGGATAGGAACTAGTTGAGTTTCTATTGTTTTCTCCTTCATTCACCCTTCAAATATGTGAACTGTTATCATGAAGGAGAGCACCCATTTACAGTAGTCCGTACTTTATAGCAGCCTTTTGGAATCTAATTTGGAAGACTCAAACCTTCCATGCTCTTCACAGGAGGAAGAAGAGAAATAGCAGAAGAGTTCCACCATTCCTTCCACGTCATTCACCCAAAGAGGTCTACAAGAAGACTCCATTTTTGGAGTGGAAAATAAGAGAAATGGGCATATAAAACGGATCATACCTTGCCCAATCAGGTATTTGGCTTCATTGAAGGCAAAGGAGAAACGAAATATGGTCATGTCCATTTCGGGCATGAGGATGATATGCAAAGAGCAAAGGATTAGCTATAATGCCTTTTCAATCAAATGCGAGCAACTAAAAGAGGTATTGGTCTTATCTCCAATTTGATACTTTGATGATTTGGGCGGAAGAAAGGCTTGTAATTAGTTTTTCACTCATCCAACCAGCCATGTTTAGTGCCAAATCAGTTGCATGTCTACCATTTTTGAGGAAGGGAAGCTATTTCTCCCTGCCAATTGTAGGTTTTGTTTGAGTTCCCTTTGCTCTTGGTTAGATTAGAGTAGGTAGGTTTGTTTTCAGTAGAAGTGATTTTTCACAATTTGCATATACCACTTAGGGTATGTATGATTTTTAGTTTGTACATATTTTTTTGGTGCTATTGTTTTGCTCTTGCACGATGCATTATAACGGTTTTGGTGAAGATAAGCTCCAAGTTTCGGTGGGTTTCCAAATGGCTCGAGGTCAAAGTTTTAGAGTTTAGACGAGAATCATTTTATCAAGCTTGAATCCATGCCTAGTGGATGGAACAAAGGCCATTGATCATTCATCTAGTAGGTAGATACCCCGTGACTCACCAAATTGTTATCCATATTTCACCCCTGTACCAAATATTAGATCAGTCACAACCCCGCATAAAAGGAACTTGAGAAAACTCATCAAGATCCTGTAAATTGGTCACAGACGGAATTAACCACGGAGTGGTAGAGATCAAGAGATACTAAAGGCCCATGAATAAAAGAAACAACTCTTTCGGGCTGTTTCCATGTCTTAAATTTCTTCTCCAAGTTACAGGTAGACTCAACTATGAAATAATAGGGTAATATGGGATGCGACAATACCGCAAAAAGGAACCGAGAAGGAGAAGGGGAAGAAATGGAAAAGATCCGAATTCCTTAGGCTCGAAAAAATTCAAGAAAAGGTCCAAAAATGACTAAGTATGGAGGAGGAAGTGGAAGTGACCATCTTTCCTAACGATGCTTCTCCAAAGGTGAATAAAAAATTAGGACCTCAAACTTGCACCAGGCTTCCACATGTATAGAACCCCAAATATATTTTCAGGTGTTGAAAATTATTCAACTAAAAGGAAGGTGCCAGTGTCGGCTTGCACAAATTTGGAAGGAAGCCTAGAACAGAGACTCAAACTTGCACCAACCCTCTACATACAAAATGGTCAAACAGAGTCGGAAGGCGGGCTTCAAAATTTGCTAAGTATAAAATTTTAAGCAAAGAATGCCAAGTGTCGGTGTGGCGCATATCCCGAGTTGGTCCGAAGGTAGAGACATAAATGAGCATGAGTTCACCACGTAGCCCAAAGTCTAAAAAGTAAGAGGGATTGTTTAAAATTCCATAAATCGGTGGAAGCCGACAAGTGTCAACTTGACTCTCCTCCAAAGGTAAACTTTGGGCTAGGTTTTCAAGCAATCACGGTGCCTCCAAGTGTTATTCCAACTAGAGCAGAGTCATCTAAATAGTCAATGCATAAGCAAGCCAAAGGAGGCTACTAAGTATCTTAATGGCGCTGATTCAAGGATTGGATAAAGAAAATATTTCCAACGAGTGTCGACTTCTACGTGTCCCAGGGAAAGCGGATCGTCATGGGAAAAGTTTATTTTTGCCCCTTATTATCTCAAAAGGATAAAAGTTACAAAATGGCCCGCAAAAATCCATCCAAGGAAAAAGTCGACATTTGAACCCGAGTCAAAACCAAAGCGGGAGTCAAAGGAAAAGGTAAAATTCACCGTTTGTCCAAAAGGAACAAAGTTGAAGATGGGAAGCGCATTTCCTAGCCAACCAATAGGAGCCATGTGTGCAGGTGACGCTTGAGGTGCGGGAGTTTTTTGAGTTTTGTGTTTTTGTGCAAAAGGGAAAAAGATAAATTACGGACCCGTAGGCCTGATTTTTGTTCCAACTTAGCTGCCATGTGTCCCAAACCAAAAGGGGGACCCATTTTTCAAATTGTTTTCCCGTCCATTTGTTTAAACTCAATACAAAATTTGATGGGGCATATCTTTGAATCAAGGCCTGAAATATTGCAAATTTGACACCATGGGAAAGATCTCATCCTCTCCCACACCATGGAGGTATGAAACTTTAATTTTCGGGAGGTTAGGTGAAGAAAAATGGAGGAAACATCTTCAAACTTTCAATGCGGGATCTTCTTTCCTCAACAACTAGATCAAATTTGATCTGTTTCATCGTTTTCTCTTCCTTTAACACGTCAAACCAAGGATTGATACAGTAAAGAAGGATTTGGGGGAGATATTTCATCAGAAGAATTAACAGCAGTGGTTGCACTTCAACCTATTTTTTCCCGCTTATCTCCCTTTTTCTTCTCTCGGGTTGAATTTTTAAATTCGGGGTAGGATTCATTGTAAAGGTTGGACATTCTTTGTTTTGCGGGCTCCCTTCTCCACCTAGCAAAGGGATTTTGGGGTTCAATCCTTCCATAAAAATTTGTAATATGTTTCGGCCTTTTGGCTACTTTGTAATGAACTCGTATCAATTCACGAGAGAAATAAAACACGTCTGTGATCGATCTTAGATCTGTTCTTGTCTCTTTTTCTTTCATTTGGTCTCCCATTACAGATTTGACTATCTTTTCTTGTTTATTGTACGCATTTTGTTGTTTGTGTCTATTGGAAATAGAAGTGTTCATCATTCCTTTGGTGTATCACCCGTAGTTTAGTTATTTCTTATTTTTATACTCGTTTATCATTGTCTCCTTACTAAGTTTTAGATTAGGTATAGAGACAAATACTCTACAAATCCTTACGTATACACCTAAACAAAGGGATAAGGAACCATCCTTTGATCGGAGAGCTTTTCCATTTTTTCAAGGTCCCGCACCTTGGTAAAAGTTCAATGTTATGCAACCACACCAAACGACTCTACCTTAGAAAAGAAGACTTGTATAACTCATTTGGGGGTGTTTTGATTTTGCACTAACAATATGCTTGGCGCTATGTTGACATTCATAGTAGGAAGATGGTCATAAATACCTTCAAGGAACTGATATATAGGATGGGGCCCGATTCGGTTATATGGAGGCCATACTGTTATTATGGGGGATGACCCAAGGATGCTATAAAGTTGCAATGTATGCTGATTAATATGTGGTTAGAGGACCTCTTGCTAAGTGTGGCAGAGCATTTTCAGGTTGATAGGGTGTCACGGTAGTTTTGCATGGCTCAAGATGTGGCCCCAGAGCCATATATATGGTTGAGAGATATCATAGCACCTAGGAGGGCTGGTGTTAGGCCATGGCCCATAAAAGAGCGCTTAATATCACCATGACCAAATGAGGCGAGATCCAAAGTGACATCGGTTGTAGATAGAGATGATGCGGGGTGTACCAAGGAGTATCGAGTGTGGTGGGAAGAACATTAGTGGGTATTATTATACCTAGTATTTGTAGGTCCTATGGAGCTACCACATGGAGGAGGAGGGGAGGGAGGTTTCCTCAACCATGGTAGAGCGTAAGTATTTGTGTATGCTTATGTAGTGTTTAACATATTTTCTACATTGTTTTATATGTGTTTAGCTAACATGTGGTTTTATGTTATGTTTGTAGGGGATGCGTATTGGTCATTGATTATAGACACATTTATTTGTACTTTGACATAGAATGTGCCGAATGATGTGCTAGGTGGAGGGATGTTAGAGAATTTTGATGACATTGCACGAAAACATGCCCATATCTTTGAGCTTGTGGTCATAGCAACAGTGACATGTACAGTGCTACTAAGAGAGAGGGTCGAGGCACATGAGGAGATGTGACGTTTCCAAGAGGAATTAGGTGGTGGTCCATTGGTCCATAACATATTCGCATGGTATGTGGACTTGTAGCTTCAGTTTTCAAAGTAGACTACAGAGATTACTATGCTATGGAGGCATGTGGAGAAGTTCTGAGGCTACAAAATGTGGCATTGCATTAGTGAAGAGGAATCTAGTTATAGGGATCTTTTAGTACATGAGAGTGATAGCGATGATGAGGTCTAATGGGGATTATTGTATATGATGTGGGGCCTTTCCCCTAGTTGTGAGACATGTTTTGGGATGATAATTGTACTAGCGATATATGTATGGATACCTATTTTTGATATATGATAAATCTATGTTGGAATGTTTTGTCATTGCAATGTAATGGATGTTGTATGATTCTATGGTTATTTTCCTATCATGTGTATTGTTTGTGTTTGATGAATATAAATTTTCATTATAATGTTAGTAATGGTAGATAATGTGTTTATGAGGATAAATATCAATATGAATATGAGTGATAATAAAATATAGATTGATCGGATTGTGTACCGTGTAGGTAATATAATGATGATTTATGATTGAGAAATGAATATATTGTAATGAATTTTTGAAAATTGAATATATTTGTTATATGTTAGTATGATGGAAAGGGTGAGGATAAGTGTCACCCCTAAGTGTGTGAATGAAGAGGCTCATGGAATTAAGACCCCTCAGCAATCAAGTATGATCCACGTAAGCAAGAGTGCATCATCGGGAAATGATTGAGTGTGCTAGATGAAATGAAGAAGCACGTGATGAAAGGTTCTTAGAAATAATCCCTCAATATTCATGTAAGAATCATAAGAACACAAGTGCGTCATTGGGGGATAAGGTGATAATAATCACCTACTAAAGACCAAGATGATGTGTGGTGGTGGAAGCGTGTGGAATGGACACAACATGAGTGTATAAGACAAATGAAATTTCATGTGTAGTAATGTATGCTTCCAAAATTACACGTGTTACATTGTCATAAAATAGTTACAAAATGTCCCTAATGATGATTCATATCCTTTTAGAAGGTGTTCAAGTTTCAAACTCATCCACAATATATATTTATAGCCTATAAATCCCTACTTAGCCTCTTCACACTTTCTTCTAGCTTCCCGCTTTTTTTTTTATGCATGTTTTTACCTTAAGTGTCAAAATCGCCACCCAAGTAGGGCGATGGTTTTTGACCATTGTCATAGTTAGGGCGGTGGTTCTTTGTTTATCACCCTATGCAAGGTGGTGGTTCTACGTGATTTTTCTAGAAACCTTCATGTGAAAATTAGACATGCGTGATTTCAGTTAACTTCACTTCCAAGGTGCGTTTGTGAACCAAATTAGCTAAATTTAGGCTTGATTGCATGGTCTTCTCTCCCTCTTCTATTTTTAAATAGATTTAATTAGTTTGAAATCCCTCTTCACCTAATGAGTCGGCACCCCAATGCCTTGTGTGTGAGTTCACAACCCAACCAATTTTTATATAACCATTTCTTGTTCTCAAGCAAAACCTAGAGAATTTTGAGTATTCTTGTTATTGCAAAGCTACTACCTTTCTTGCTAGAAATTGCCAAAGCCAATCTCAATTCAATTGTTCTTGCACTCTTCCACCTACATTTTTTTCTAGTATGCCAATTCAAACTTGTTCCTCTTACACTTTCTTCTCTTGTTTTTGCTGCATTCGCACCAGTTGGACTCACATGGACACAAAAATTGAAAGGATAAAATGAGGGGACAAATGTTCACAAAACCATATTTTCCATTGTTCTTGCATATCCAAGTTGGAGGTGTTGTTTTTTTACTTCATTGATTTAAATTGTCAATTCTGAATTTAT
This sequence comes from Taxus wallichiana var. yunnanensis, assembly GCA_018340775.1. Lineage (NCBI taxonomy): Eukaryota > Viridiplantae > Streptophyta > Pinopsida > Cupressales > Taxaceae > Taxus > Taxus wallichiana. The sequence continues at coordinate 69,515,789 of CM031241.1, read as the reverse complement.
TAATTCAAATTCATATCAAATATAGTAGAGAAATTGTTTCATTATTTTAATTATCAATAAATTACATAGATCATGTTATATCATAAATTTCTCCATGTACCCTAGATTTGGAATCAATTTACATAGATCAGGTTATAGATCAAGTTACATAGATATGGAAGCAATTTCTCCTTGTCCCCCATCATTGGTATGGTTATAAAAGACCAATTCATCTGAATTCTACCCCCAACTACTAACAAAATCCATTTATTAGAAACATTCCAAATGAAGTTAGAATGTCTGCATTACCAATATCATCACTTAAACTTTCTTGTCTGGAAATCTGGTTAGAGCCACCTATGCATCTTTAAACTTACCTACAAGTGGGACCTATTTTGACTCAAGGGAGTAACAAGAGCCACCGGGTGGATTCATGGTGAGTTTGAGAGCCTTGGTGACATTTATAGGCATTACATTGTCGGAGGTACTAGAATCTATTATGTAGTTGTTCAATACATATTCTCCAACAAGAAGGGAGACATAGAAAGGTTCAACCTTATCAGTCTTGTATGCACTCAAATAAAGCATGTTCTATGAGGGAGGTTTAGGTGTGTTTGGTAGTATTCCTTTAGAACTAGGATCTAAATCATTGGATGTTAAACTCGCCACTCTTAATGTATTAAACAAACCTCTCTAATTGTTTGGGGTGAGTCTACAAATATTCAATTTCATTAATTTGTACCTTGGCTTTGTTCACATATTCAACGAAGTAAAATGTAGCATATGTGGACAAGTGAAGTGGAGGGACTGATTTTGGATTTGGGGTAGGTTTGGAAGAAGAGTTTGATGCTTGGGGAATGGAGGGTATTTTGAATGGCACACTAGGAATTTTTAAAGCTATGTTTAAATTCATGACACTTTTTACCTAAAGAAATTTGAAACCCATGAGTATCACAAAAGGAGGTTATATAATATCAAGTTGTTTCTAAAGACGTCTTATAGAATGAGACACCAAAATTATGTCATCTGCAAATTGAAAAATTGTGTTAGAGGCTCCAAAGAATAAGCAACCATTTGTTGTATCTAATGTATTTATTTCTACTAGCTCATTAATGTAAGGGCCAAAAAGTGTCAAAGAGAGTGGGCATCCTTGTTTAATATATATGACATCCTTTATATCACCATTTCTCATTTGTACCTTATCAACAACGGTCTCATAAGGTATCATCACAAGTGAAACTATCAAGGGTGGAAGATCCCAAGCCTTAAGCCTTTTAACTAACAAGCTATGAGGAACTGTATTAAATACCTTGTAGAAGTCTACAAAACAACAATATAATTCACAATTATTTCTTTAGCTTCCTCAATGATAGCGGCCAAAGTGAAGATACAATCACTAGTATGGTGGTCCCTTCTGAAACCTGCTTTCCCTTTGGCTCTCAACCTCTTAGTCTATGTCCATGTGGTGATATTAATGTCCAGACTTGTGGCAAAGATCTTGGCCAAGGTGTGTCCAATGATGATATTGTGGTAATTAGTATCATTCATGTCTTTACTCTTGTAGATGGGATGTATGATATAGGAGGTCCAAGAAGGTGGAAAGCCACAAATCACCATGTAGTTAAACATGTATGCACTATGTTTAAAAAATCGAGCTTTGAGGTTCTCCATATCATGAGCTTTATTGGATTACAGCTTAGAGATGGCGTGAAGGATTAAGCGATTAGTATTGAAATGACAATGAGAAAGTTTTAGATTGACTTGAGTGTTTGGTTGGTTTGGAGCATTATATAGGCTAGAAGCATACTCAAAACAAGTAAGGAGATTTGATATTGCACATACTAATTTCTTAGGAAGGAATACTCAAAAAGGAAGAGAGATATTTTGGGCTTTACATTTATCAATGAAATGAAATGATATGAATTTCACAATGATGAGGCATAAGTGTAAAATGCTCTTCACCTTATTAACAAATGTTAGTAAGAAGTTTAAAGAATTCCTCTCCTAACTAACAAATGAGAGAAACAAGGCTTCTTCCCTTATTAACAAATCTCTCCTTCCACTAACAAATGTAACATTCATAACCTTCATAACATTTCTCTCCCACTAACAAACGTAACATTCATAACCTTCTTCCCCATTAACAAATGTGAAATTCAAAATATCCCTCTTTTTTACCATTAATAATCATCTTAATAACTCAAACAACACCATTATTCTACAGAAGGTATATTTTAAATTTAATATATCATTAGAGCAGAAATTACAGTCTTCAGAGCACCATTATTCTACAGAAGGTATATTTTAAATTTAATATATCATTAGAGCAGAAATTACAGTCTTCAGAGCACCATTATTCTACGAAGGTATACATTAAATTTAATATACCATTAGACCAGAAATTATAGTCTTGAGAGCACCATTATTCTACAGAAGGTATATTTTGAATTTAATATATCATTACACCAGAAATTACAGTCTTCAGAGCACCATTATTCTACAGAAGGTATATTTTAAATTTAATAAAACATTACACTAGCAATTACAGTCTTCAGAGAAAGTATATTTTAAATTTAATATATCATTACACCAAAAATTACAGTCTTCAAAGCACCATTATTCTAAGAAGGTATATTTTAAATTTAATATATCATTACACCAGAAATTACAGTCTTAAGAGCACCATTAGTCTAAGAAGGTATATTTTAAATTTAATATATCATTACACAAGAAATTACAGTCTTCAGAGAACCTGTATATTTTAAATTTAATATATCATTACACCAGAAATTACAGTTTTCACAGCACCATTATTCTTCTACTGTTGGAAACTGAACACCAAAATTTGTGAAGCCTGGTCATGATACAAGAGATTTTAAATGGGGTTTTACAAAAACGAGCTAGGGTTTTCATAGTTTTAAATTTAATATATCATTACACTAGAAATTATAGTTTTCACAACACCATTATTCTTCTCTTGAAAAATGAAAACCAAAATTTGTGAAGCCTGGTCATGATACAAGAGATTTTAAATGGGGTTTTACAAAAAAATGAGCTAGGGTTTTCACAGTTTTCATAGTTTTAAATTTAATATATCATTACACCAGAAATTACGCTTTTCACAAAGACCATTATTCTTCTATTGTTGAAACTCGAACACCGAATTTTTTGAATCCTTTTCATGATACAAGAGATTTTAAATGGGGTTTTACAAAAACGAGCTAGGGTTTTGCAAAAAATGGTATCGAAATGGCTACGATTTTGCTAAAAATGGGTTTCAATTTTTTTTTGCCCAAATACATCACCAATACAACACCCTTGGTATCGAAATGGCTATGGGTTCCATACCTGGTCCCTCATCGTTGGTGGGCTCGTCGTTGGTGGGCTCGTCGTTGATGGGCTCATTTGGTGGGCTCGTTTCTTGGGCTCATTTGTTGGGCATCATTGGTGGGCTCGCTAGTGGGCTCGGTCTATTACGGTCTCCACGCGGGCGTTATTGGTGGGCTCAATGGTGGGCTTTGTTCTAAGTAATCTTCATGTGAAGGAGGTGGGCGGAGGAAAATGAATTCCTCCGCAATGCCTCCAATATATAAACATGGGTGCTCGTGCGAACCCCCTGTCTAGAAAACGTGCATGATTTAATCAATAAAAAAATAAAACATTGCAAAGTAAAATAATAAAACCAAAGATATTGTATTTCATTCGGGACATATTATTCATGATTGATGAGTTACATATATAGATCAATTAACCGCTATAATGTTGGAGTCAAACATGATCTTCAATCCCTACATAATCTCAACCCCATCTCCTAATATCTCTCTAACATCCCTTAGTTATCTCAACACACTCAACTAATCCTAAAAATACCAATGTGAGTTGTTTATACAACAAACTCACAACTAATATATAAAACCTATATTATTAATATGAGATATATTTTCTCATATTTAATAATATTACATTTTATTTATTCACCCATATATATTATCTCCATGATAATATATATTACATTAAAACATTAACCAATGTAAACAATATAATATTCCTAACATTCACTCCCCTATTGTTTACATTATTACTTCCCTTACACTCCCCTAATGTGAACAAAGTAGAAAAGAATAGTTACACTTTCTCTACAGCTTGCACACCCCTGTTTGCTCATGATCTTGGTACACATATGGACCTCAGTCCAAGGTAAGAACCCCTGTTCATGAACCTCTGTTCATCCCCTTCAAGTATCATGATGCTGACTTTGTACTTGTGTTTTCTTCTTTCTATTACAACATTACATCAAGGAGGTTTATAAAAGGAAATTACAATTGAACAAGAATTTCCTTCTGTTCTTATTATAAAACACACAATAATGGAATAAAACACACAACTAAAATACTTGGCCACCAAATCAATACCGCGGCCTCGTCGATGGTGCCTAACGAGAGGTCACTGATCAACCTCCTTCCTCTATTGCCTCCATCCTCCATCGAGAAACTTTACACTATCTTCATACTGATATCAAATCTGCAATTAAATACTCTTGAGTAATGCTCCATTTCTATGAGAAACAAAGCTAATGTAAAATATCACTATGAAAGGACTATGCAACATTCATCTGAATTGTGGTCTCAAATTCTAGAAATTGCTTGAGACATCAGAATCTCATTCACATTTTCTCTAAACCGTGATGTGGGTTCGGCTGAAATTTTAACAATAGTCTACTCTAATATAAATCTTGAAACCCATTAAAAATCGTAGAGACTCGAGATCGTAAAATGAACTTATGACCTGATATTTACACGGGATTTATTAAATCCAAAGCCACAAATGCACATCCACAAGATTATAACACCACTCGATACCAAATCTAGAAAACGTGCATGATTTAATCAATAAAAAATAAAACATTGAAAAGTAAAATAATAAAACCAAAGATATTGTATTTCATTCGGGACATATTATTCATGATTGATGAGTTACATATATAGATCAATTAACCCCTACAATGCTGGAGTCAAACATGATCATCACCTGTTTGCACGAATAGGGTTCATGTGAACCCCCATTTCATGCGAACCCCATTAAATGTCACATGTGGCAAGATAATGGTCTATGTGTCACTTCACCCGAACCTTTTCGTGCAAATAGGGGATTCGTGCAAACCCTCCTTACATACCATACCACGACCTTCCCCACTCACATTTTTAGGACAATAAGTGGGACACAACACCATGCATTGACCCTAATAAATGTATTTTGCATCTTTTATTATTAATTATATGTATGTGTTTTGAATGTTTAGTTTACACATTAATTTATATCAGAACTCTTTATTACTTTTAATTTCAATCATATTATTTTTTTGAGATTGTGTGCGATGAAATTATGAAGCATGTATCTCAAAAGAAAAGGATTACGTGCATCATGGGTTAAATATGAAACAAAATCGTTGATGTCTAATATTGTAAGATTTCACCTTGAAAACGTGCATAAAACATATATGTAATATGAAATTTTCCATATGTGGATTTATGATATAATTTATATAAGCATAAGTGTAAGATGTCTTTTATGGGTTAAATATAGGCAATGAAAGTGCATGAATAAGATGCCCCATATGAACGAAGTATAATCAAAGAAATCCCAAAAATATAATATGCTCCAAGTAAGAAAATGTAGTCAAAATAATCATTGGAATAAGCTATCCCATATGGTCAAGATATGAGAAATATTTAAATCACGAGGGCACTATATTTAAATGATATACCATTGAAAATAATATATCCTTGTGTGGGAAAGATGCAAATGATGTGGATCATCAAAAAATATATGATCAATGTAAAGTAAAATTATGGGTCCTTGTCCCCAATAGATGTATGATGTGAATCATGATAACATAGGTAAGTATGAAAATAGAATTATGAATGATGTGGATCGTGGCACCATAAAACATGGTAAACATTTAATGAAAATAAGTATGGTAGAAACCATGTCAAGCATATAATCAAGCACAAAGAAAACATCTGAGAGATGTTCAACATGGAGTAGGCACATTCACCAGTAAATACATGCCATTATAGACACGTAAACCTAGTCTTTAACACTTGGCAACATTAGATTTGACACTCTTTAGCACATTTGGATGATTGACATATATTTGGCTCTTTATCACACTTTCATTCTTTCTAATTTACCATACATCATCTTAGTCACCTTTATCTCCAAGTTATACCTACTCAAGATTAGTTGAATATATACAAGAATGTATTATAAAACCTACACATACATTCTCCATCTCACAAACCCATACTTGTAGTCTCCAAATGGTATCGTCTACCTTGGATCTGTTATTGTCAAATTTTATTGTCCTCCTCTACCATCATTTTCCTCACAGGGGAAATAGTTTCCTTTTAAACACATGCACTTTCATTAGGTCAACCTAGGCTTAATTCATGGGTTAAAAATTGCAAGAAATTCTACTTAAGATATATATTATGTGCAAAGATGATATATGAATCATAATTGATATAAAGATCTTATAAACATGTAATGATTATATTTGGATAAATACAAGCTCTAGATCTTAAATTATTAATACAAGAGTCATGTAGTTCTTTATTGTCTATATCAAAATTTAATTGTCTATCATTTTTCTCACATGAAATTTTAAATGATTCAAGTTAGATTTATTGACACTAAGAGATCTTGTTTCAAATTGTTATAAAAGATGCTAGAAAAGAGAAACTAAAACGAGGAAAAAATAATACTAAGTTTTTAAAACTCATTTGTTATATATAGATATAAATGGAAATAATATTATTGGAGATACTAGGGAACAAAATTACATCATTAATGAACCCATCCTTAATATCATAGCAAGAAAGTTGTCAAATATGTATGCCAAATGAAAAATAAAATAGATAAAATATTTTAAATTCCTAGAAGACATGAATATATAATATTCCATGTCCTTCTATATAATACCAAGTGGCTCTGCTCATTGTTCAATGACCTGTAAAAATTTTTCATGGTCTTCTACATCTAGTCTCCATTTTTTGCATTGACTAGTTTTAGTCTTCACCTACTGCAATTGTAACCCTGTAGCAATTATGTGATGGTTGTAATGATACACATTTTTTTCTGGTTTGTAATCAACAAAGTGAATCCCAATTTGGAGGGCTTTCACTAGTTGTAAGTATTACCCCCGCACTACAAGAGTCAATATAAAATGTTGTCTCTTCACTTGTTATTTAACATGTTAGCTTTGTTCTCTCTCTCAGGCAACGCAACATGTAGTAATCCACTTTCTCAACATCGTCTTCTTCAGCAATGACTACAAATACATCACCTACAACAAAATGCAAATAAACATTCAATGATCCATGTATAGTATAAATATATATATATATATATATATATATATATATATATATATATATATATATATATATATACATATATATATATATATATATATGTATATATATATAATTATCAAATTATGCAATCCTTTTAAATAAAACATACCTTGTTTAACCAATCAAGATATGTGGTCATAATCGATTGAAATTAATGGCATATCTTCAAAACTATCATCATGATCTGATCCATATGTGTCATCCACAACTAAAGGAACTAGCTTCCACTCACCTACATACCCATGTTTTGACTATTGCACTCTGAATATGATTTTTTAATGCATTCATAAGAAAAACAGAATAATCTCTTGTACAAATTTTCCAGCTTATTACTATCGATAGTCATCAAAGAGTGCAAAGACCTAGAATTGGGAATCCTTTCACATCCATACTTTGTCTTTTGATCAATACATTCATTTAATGATGCTCAAAAGATCAATTAAGTTTTAAAAAACATCAAAATTCAGAATAAAAAAATTTAAAGTTAGTAACTTGTAGTTCACTTAATAAATCACATCAAGATCTACATATATATGTTTTAAATGTGCATGTACCTATTATCTCCCAAAACACTCTATGTGGGGTTGAAGCCTGTGGGTTTGAAGTGTGTGATGTTATCATTTCACACACCAGTAACAACAGAGATGAGTTTATATTTCCGAGTTTAATATCAAAAATCATGTCTAATGAGTATATACATGTCTAAAATCTCTAAAAGTATGTCTAAAATGTCAAAAAGTATGTCTAAAATCTCTAAAAGTATGTCTAAAATATCAAAAATTATGTCTAATGAGTATATACATGTCTAAAATGTCTAAAATCTATAAAATATCACTGAAGTCTCCTCCATGCACTAGGGTGAGTGCCAGACCCCTCACTACGCTCTGCTACACCCTACATGTTAAAAAAAAAAAAAGGAATATACATGTCATAAACTATATATAGTATGTACCATATATTAAAATATATAAGAAAAATTCTACAACAATTTCTTGATTAATTCAATACATCATATAACATATATGTACAATTGATTACCTCAGTATCTGTCCCAGTGGAGGTTGGGAGTATCTACACTATGTGTAGATCTTTGTCTCGTAGATCCCTGTGAAACAAAATAAATAAAATGTAAGAAGTTGATAAATAAGTTTTTTGAATAAAGTTCATTAATTTCTAACATTTCAATTTAGATTAAATATTAATTCTATTAAAACACAGGCTTCTATACCTCTATGGAATGTGTCTCCAAATCTATGGGATTGCCACCCACGACCTCAACACCAACAAATATGTCACCAAGTGAGCCAAGATGACTCAGGCCCGAACATCAAGATCCATGTTGTGCTCTGTCAAGAGCTATGTGTATGTCACACGGGTAGATGGTGTGGGTTGTGAAGCTCCACACACTAGAGTAGAAGCCTAAACACAGAAGTACATGTTTAATTTTAATATTAATAAATTGTAAAGTAATGATGAAATAAAATAAATTTTAATTAAATATTGGGTGTTTAATTTTCACACCGGAACAAAAATGTGTTGAACATCAGGTGTGATGATCCTAGCAACAAGAATTCTAATTGTAGCAGTGACAGTAGTACCCTAGACTAGAAGATACACTCCCACTCTGCTCTATAAAATCTAAAACCCCTAATAGTGGAATGCTGCAATGCCGTGAAATCACCTCATATGCATGCAACAAGTCAGTAGCCATGATGCATCCTAGCCGACATGCCTGAGTGGGATCTGTAACTAGCTCAAAGTCATCTAGTGAAATTAAAGATGCACGAGTGTATACCTCGTTGCGTGCATCACTACTGTTACCAGCACCTCCACTACTAGTATCGCATCTCTAAAGGTACTGACCTACATGGTCAAAAGATATCAATTGGGTCTCGTGAGCAATTCTAGCAAGAGCCTCAATAATAACCTCATGTACAATCATAACAACAGGTGCTACGACATCCTGAAAGCCCCGATAAGAATTGTTATGGCCTTGGTACAAAAGCTGCCACACGTCAACAAATCGTAGGAGCTCCTCCTTTCTATATTCCTCCCTGTGGCTAATTCGCCACGCCCGCCCCTACTAAATAACTAGGGATGTCTAAATAGTTCACCTTTAGGTTTAAGTGAACCTCAACATGTAGCATCATTATGAAGTATAATAGTAATTGGTCATTATTCGAAATTGGCCTTGAGAGGCTAGAAATCTAGGCTAAATCAAAGGGGCACATAGGGGACATGAACATTTGTTTACATAATATGCCCTTATTTTCTATTTTTCTACGAAAAAATCCAACAAGACTTCTTAATGACTTCCTTATCGAAAAGTCATAATTTAATCTCATTAAATCCCACATCTATCGATACACTTGATTTTAATGAATCCATAAATTTTTTATTGAATCACAATGAAAGGGGTTATATGTTTTCAAACTTGTCTCTATAATACAAAGATCAACCAATATTTTTTCACAATGGGCTTTATACTTTGCCTAACTATAGTTTGATTCTCGGAGAATAGATTACAATTTTGCAATCTCTAAATCAGTCCTCTCAAACAAATTAGGACCGGAAGAAGCCATGACTGTAAAAAAATGAAAGTAAAATTCAATTAATAGTACTTTTAATGAAAAAATTCTCCTAAGATATTCTCCAATTTTAATGAAAATAGAAATATGATTTTAAAGCTTCAATGCAAATAATTTAGAAAATAAGAAATTACATATATCTTATAAGTCAGTCGGAATTGACCCTAAATCCAAAAACATAATTTAGGGTACAAGCATAATTGGCAAGCATAATTGACCCTAAATTTCCAAACCTCTACGTCGGAATTATAAATGGATCATGTAACAATTTACGATCATTCATCTCCTCAATACAATGTACAATGGACTCCACCATATCCATATAAAATTCTAATATGGGATCCACCTTATTTACAAAAAATTATAGGTTGGGCACTAAAATTTCATACAATCAACCACATTGTAACATTACTCAACCTTAAGGACCATACAAGGGATACCATAATTATAATTAGGGCTAGAACACTCCATAGATGTCAAGTGTAATGTGTAACATGGGGATACCAAGGTGGTTACTAGTAAATAATAATAGAGCCTCGACCCCAAATGTGGTGGTTCTATACCTTTATTTAAAGACAAATCACATTTTACAATTTTTCCCATCTAATCAAATGCAAGAAACATATTGCACATATCGTAGAGTTCCTACACAACTTCACACATAAGACTATCCCACATTGGAGATAATGTGTAAGGATAAGTAATTACGTAATGTCACAATGGTCAATATGGTACCTAGTGAAGATATAAATTTGTAATCCATCACCATATCAAAAATTCTAAGGAATAAGCATTAGGAACCATGTAGATATAATTGAGTAACCTTTGTGTAATACTTGGAAGATTCCTCGTAATACACAATCAAATAAACCATTCTTAGACAAATATTTAAAATATGGAATAGATTCCCTACCAAGCCAGAAAAATGATAGTTTTATAAGTTTACACATACATACAAGGATTACACCCATCCCAATGAGGATATCCATATTCCATTAGAGATACCTTTGTCCATTAGTGGGGATTATGATGTGGATTTGAATAATTGGATGCACATATATCATGAAATCAAACTAATGAGAATGTTACAAATGGAAGAAAGATAAAAATTACAATATTTTGGTGCACCTAATTAGGATACTTTCCTAATAAATTTTGGTGCATGATGTGGTTTTTATGACAAATTGTTTGTTCTCAGCCCAGATCTAGGGCAAACAATAAGAAATTTTCTAGTTGGTGGAATTTGATAAAACTTGATGGGAACAAACTATGAGTTGAGAAAGGGGAACTCTCAAACTAAAAGGTACATGTAATTTGGTGTACCATGGATTGGATGAACCCATCACTGAAATGAAGATACAAATATGAATAGTATTGAAGTTTTGAGGCAAGCATCTCTTTAGGTTTAGTCCATGTGGACTTGAGATATACTCTATACATATCAGTATGAATTCCATTATTTATCTCTCTTAATGAGGAGCATCCACGTGAAAGTTATGCCTAGGGGGTAGCCTTTAAATATCAAGACCAATAAGGCAAAGCAATGAGGATGTTCTCACGTACCAACATGAATCAACCCATGTATGTTGTGTCTACTCCATAGATGTTTTGAAAGTGGGTTATTGATACCTAAGGCAACCACTCTAGGAGTTACCCAAATGCCTTAGTCTTTGAATCATAACTGTTGCGTGAAATATCAATGAAGCAATGAGCGGTGTTGTGCCAAATTCTATAAGGATGATGGCATGAGGGCTTGATCTCTTGGCATGAATATGTCTGGACAACATTATGATCATCACTCTCTATTTTTTTGGTCTCAACTTGAAGGTATAATCCCTAAGTCTTAAAGCCATACAAGAGGGCAAGTGTGACCAATAATTAAAAGAAGCAGGTCTTCGTCTGAATGTCTTGAAAACATCATTTTTTAAAGTATGGTGAGAGTTGCAAATCCCTTTTTCAATCTTGAATCTATACATGGAATCGAGCTAACACATGTTCTAGAGAAGAGAACCCCAAAATATACAAATGAAGAGACTAACTCAACCCTATCCCCTTTGTAAATAATAATCACCTCATTTTATTGATACATATGGGTAATTGCACCAAGTTGGGGGGCCAAAATGGTGTCTTAAGTGGACGCATTTTTCTGAAAAAAAAAATAACTTCAAGTTGTACAATTTTATTGAAATAGTTACACTCAAAATTGAAAGATGTTGTAGAAATATGAAATGTATAGTTTTGAGTCTAGTTTCTAAGCTACTAAATTTAATTGAAAATGGATAAGTTTAAGTGGGTCAAATACTAAAATACCAACAGATGCTCCTATTTTTGTTAAAAAACATAATAGAGTGAATTTCATGCCCCCCACCATTTTTTGAGCAACATTTAGTATTTTTGAAAACCCTTTAGTAGAAAGATATCTAGGAGCATCTAGTTTTCGCTCCATTTTAAAAATATTTTTTTAGCGAATATTTTTTTATTTATAATTTTTCTAGTACAAAAATTTTATGTTTTGAAAAATAACAGAGCTCCAACCGTGCCCCCCCTAACTACCTCAAAAAAATCAAAAATTAGATTTTTTTTTTGAATATGTATGGAATTATACCTAGTTTGGGCTAGTATATATATATTTTTAATTTCGATCACCCAAAAAAAGATACACCATGAAAGATAGACATATTAACACTTCAAAATTAGCTATAAAAAGGCATAGTTAGAAAATAAATACTATGGAAACCTTATATTAGTCAAAAAAATTGAAAAATATATTTTTAGAAAGAAGAAACTCTGCTTTACATACATCGTGGTATAATTTTTTTAAATGGATCGATTTTTTTAGTTTGATTTATCATAGAGGAAGTGGCATTTTTATATTTTCTTACAAAAACACATTGTTTGTTGTGTTTATGGAGGTCCATGCCTCAAGCTAGGGGATCCAAACTACATCCCAAGCCTCGAGGCATGGCTTAGGAAAAGAGAAAACATAAAACGCGCGTACACGTTCTAACACGTACGCATTCTCGTATGCACGTTCTATGTAGTATAAACATTATGTATGCTTTTGACATGCTTATATTTACATAAAGTTTTTCATTTATTATTATTTATATTTTATAATTTATATTTATTTATGTAAATATAAGAAATTAGGGTCACTCTGCACCTTTGGACTTAGTCTCACAACTCCACGAGTCATGGTTTAGGAGATAGTTTTTAACGTATAATCTAGTCAAGACGTAGGTAATTTTTCAAGATTTCAGCATTCATCCTAAATATTTTAGTGTTTAACTTCTACAATCGAAACCTTAATCCATAGGCAATAAAACTAAACACTAAATTGTAAACCTTGAGCTCTAAACCCTAAACCCTAAACTCTAAACCTTAAACATTCTACCCTTACTCATGAGCCCTAAACCATCAACCATAAACCATGAACCATGAGCCCTAATCTGCTAAACCCTAAACCTTGAACCGTAAAAATAAAATCCTAAACCCTAAACCCTGAACCATAAACCCTAAACCTTAAACACCAAATCCTAAACCCTAAACCTCACCTTGAACCCTACACCCTTATCCCCTTGAGCACTAAAATCTAAACCCTAAACCCTAGACCATATACCCTAAGCCCTAAGCCCTAAAACCTAAACCCTAAACCCTAAACCCTAAACCTTAAGCCCTTAACATTAAATCCTAATCTATAAACCCTAAAACCTAAACCATAAACCCTAAAACCTAAACCGTAATCCATAAACCCTTATCCCTAAACACTAAATCCTTCACCTAAAACCATAAACCCTAAACCCTAAAACCTAAAACCTAAACCTTAAACCCTAAATCCTTAACCTTGATCCATAAACCTTAACCATTAACACAAAACCCTAAACCCTAAACCTAAAACCTAAATCCTAAATCCTAAACCATAACCCTGAACCTTGAACCTTGAACCCTAAACCCTAAACCTTAAACCCTGAACCATGAGCCCTAAACCCTAAACCCCAAACCATATTTCATCAATATTTCCTAGTCTCATGCCTAGAACCATCATTGAGTCTACTTATAGAACTACCTTGTTTATGAGAGGTGGGACAAGTAACTAAATGGATATGACATCTACCTTGTGCCTTGTAATGCATATATTACACATCTCTTCCAAACTTGTTTCTCCCCACATATACTTGCGCTCTTGAATGTAAATTTATTCACACTCTAAAATAAATTTCACATTTCTCATATTTCCATGTATGGTATTATGCAAGCCAGGATGACCCATTGGAAGCTAGAAAAATAACCATCACATGAATAAAATTATCTATAAGGAAACAAATGAAACATAGAGAATATATCAATGCAAAGGTGTAGGATCATAATTGAATTTCCTGCAGTATCCTCTACTCCGGAGAAAGATAAAGTTCAAGTGTTCTACTGGAATGGATAGTAAATTTGACATAACTTCCTAAAGTGTTCAAAATAAGCATAGAAATAGGGGAATGGCTAAGAACACTAAGGGGTTATCAATCACCTAGTAAATCTTTCTTGTTTAGTTCTAAAATGGGAGTTACCTAGCCTACGACTTAATGAACTTCCATTCATTGATAATTCCTTATATGATAAACCCATGGATGTTTTCAAAATCCCCTAAATAAAAAGATAGGGGTAGTCATTAATACTAGTGAAGGGTGTGATGTGATTTCTAAGCAATGTGAAATTAATATATATTTAGAAGTCATAACATGAATTTACAAATATCTCTAACATTAAAAATGGAAGCCAAGTAATGAGCTCTCTAGGTAAATCCAAGGATTGAGGACTCACTGGGGTCTTTAGAAGGATTAGATAGTCAATAATATGACATTTACCTCCTTCAAAATATCAATAGATGAAAGACATCAAATTGTGATGAATCTCTTTGAATGTTCTGCCTCTGAAAGTCGATGAAGCTTGAACTCTATGACCTAAACCCTTAACCCTCAACCATGAGACCTAAACCCTTAACTATAAAACCTAAACCCTAAAACCAAAATAATAAATCCTAGACCCTAAACACTAAATACTAAACCCTAAAACCTAAACCCTAAACCCATAACCCTAAACCATAAACCCTTGACCCTAGACCCTAAACCATGATCCCTAAACTGTAAACCTTAAAAACTAAATCGATAGCCCCGAGCTCTAACCCCCAAACCTTAAACTAGTAACTATGAACCTTGAACCTTAAGCCATAAACCATGAACTATGAACCCTAAACCCTAATCCCTAAACCATAAACCATAAGCCTTAAACCTTGAACCCTACACCCTAATCCTTGAGCCCTAAACCCTAAACCTTAATCCTTGAGCCCTAAACCCTAAATATAGAGCCCTAAGCTCTAACCCCTAAACCTTAAACACGTAACTAAACCCTAAACCTTAAATTCGTAACTCTGAACCCCAAACCCCGAGTCCTAAACCCTAAACCATGCACCCTAACCCCAAACGCTAAGCCATGAGCCCCGACCCATAAACCGTAAACCCTAAACCTTAAGGCCTAAATGTTAAATCTTAAAGGTCCCTAAACCCTAACCCATAAACCCTAAACTCCAAACTCCAAGCAATAAATCCTAAACACTAAACCCTAAGCCCTAAGCCCTAAACCCTAAACCATAAACCCTAATCCCTGAATAATAATAAACCCTAAACCCTAAAACAAAAATAATAAACCTTAAAATCTTAACACTAAAACCAAAACCCTAAACTCTCAGCCAAACCCTTAACCCTATACCTTGAATCCTAAGTCCCGATCCGTAAGCCATAAACCCTAAACACTAAATCAAGAACCCTAAGCTCTAACCCCTAAACCTCATATATTTCAAGTAGGTCTCATGAGTGAGTTCATTTTTGAATATCTTAGGACCATATTTCCTAGTCTTATGCCTAGAACCATCATTAAGTCTTCTTTTACAAGTACCTTTTTATGAGCTCGATGGGCATTGCCCTCCTTCAAAATATCAATAAATGAAAGACATAAAATTTTGATGAATCTATTTGAGTTTTGTGCCTATGAAGTCGATGAACCCTTTTTCAATTGAATACTCTCTGTCAATACTAATAAGAATGTGTAAGACAAAAATGTTACGAGTGAGTGAAATAGTTTACATACGCAATGGGCATTTCCCTCCTTCAAAATATCATTAGATGAAATGCATCAAATTGTGATGACTCACTTGAATGTTCTTCCTACGAAGTAGATTAACCTTTTTAGTTCAATATTCTTTGTCAATACTTATAAGAACGGTTAAGACATAGAATATTATTGTACTAAATGGCTGATCCTAATCCACGAGCCTTAAATCCTCGAACCATAAACCCTAAACCCTTACCCCTAAACCATAAACATTTACCCTTAAACCCTAAACCACCGAACCCTTTTCCCTAAACCTTGAACCCTAACCTTTAAACCTTAAACCATAACTCCTAAACCCTAAACCCTAAATCCTCAACCTTAAACCTTAAACCCCGAGTCCTAAACCCTAAATCCTATATCGTAAACCATAAGCCTTAAACCCTAAACTCTAAACCATAAATCCTAAACCCTAAACCCTAAAACCTAAACCCCGACCCCCTAAACCCTAAACCTTGAGACCTAAACCCTAAACCCTAAGCCCTGAACCCTAGGTCCTAATCCATAATCCCTAAGCCAAAACCCTAAACCTTGAACCCTCAAACATAAACCCTAAACTCTAAACCCTGAAAACTAAACCTTGAACCCTAAACCCTAAACCCTTAACCCTTAACCCCGATCCCTATACCCTACACCTTGAACCTTGAGCCCTAAACCCTAAACCCTAAACATTCAACCTTGAGCCCTAAACCATAAACCCTCAACCCTTAATCCTGAACCATAAACCCTAAACTCTAAACCGTAAACCATAAACCCTAAACTATGAACCCTAAGCCCTAAACCCTAAAACCTAAACCCTAAACCCTAAACCCTAAAATCTTAACTATGAGCCTTAAACACTAACCCTTAAACCTTAAACTCTAAACCTTGAGTCCTAAACCCTTATCCTTACACCCTAAACCCCGAGCTCTAAACCCTAAATCATAAACCCTCACCCAAAGGAAAGACCTAAAAGATTATTCAAAGATGTTTTAGTGTGTAGAGAATAGTGTTTAAGGTGATCGATCAACTCATTTAGTTTTGATGAGAGACTACTTCCTTTGAAGGCCTAAAAGGGCATTTTTGCCATTCTCAGAGTTAATTAAACACCCTTCGAAACAAGCTAAAATGAGCTAGTCATGTCACCAAGTTATCAAGGACCATTATTTGTGAAGTATTAAGGCATCGTTTGTCTCCATAAGAGACATATGAGAAAAAAATGTATGAGAATCATGAATTTGATTTCATGAAAGGATGCTTTTAGAGCTAGGAAAGGTGAGGGGATGATCTTTATATGGAGCACCATGTTTCTAAGAATGAGAAATCATCTGAGTTCACTTGATTCAATTCACTTGGTACTATTCGTAATAACTCATTCAACACCTAATAGTGTTATCAAACCTTAAGGAGAAGGCACATTACAATCACCTCATTTTGGCCATAGGATAGGAATCCCATTCAGGGAACAATCCTCTATCTACAAAGTGAGGATCTATTTTTAGTAAGAAGTAGACAAACATCATAGAGTTAATTCATGGTCACTAAAGTGAATTATGGACAAAATTTAAAAATTAGTACCAATTCAAGCAATGGTATGGCCAAAATCCATTTTAGGAGGTCAAAAAACCTAAAAAATGACTATATGCTTTCCCAAAAAAAGACCGACTACAATATATATGCCCTGAAAGTTTTAGGTCGTTTGTTGAAATCATCAAAATGAGTAAGTATTGACAAGATTAGATTTTGAAAAGCTATCTTCTAGATTATAAATGTTGGAGATACGAGACAACTTCCATAAGGTGCAAAGTGACCCTAATTTCTTATATTTACTAAAATAGATTTAAAGTTACTTTTATTATTTCTTATACTTAACATTTATTTTTGTAAGTATAAAACACCACAACCCATATACATGGTCCATACTACTCAAAACGTGTGTGCATTATAATGCGTAAACATTTTGAACTCTTTAAAACATGTATGCATTATAGGTTCAGATTATTTACAAACCAAATAAATAAAATGCGGCGCTTAGCAAAAAACGCATACACGTTTCATCTGTTTTTGTTTTTTATCCACTTTTTGGCCCCCCAACTTCATGCACTTACCTCGACTCATAAAACTTGCATTGAAATCGGTGGGGCCTCCAAGAAAGCCTTCTGGGTGATTCTGTAATTTTATGTGTGTTGCTTATTTTAGAAGATGCTCATTTAAAAATTATCTCTTCAACGACACCATCTCATTCACTATTTTTTACAAAGAATGATCCAGATCTGTTCTTTCATCTCCCAAACATTGAGCTTTACCATTTGAGGTATTCTTGATCTTTGTAGATAGGATGAGTTCGTCATCTAGTTCAATGGCTAATCTTTGTGCTTCTATAATATCCCTTGGTTGAACTCTTCATAGGAAAAAAACTCACATTCGATGATTGAGCATTGATGAAGAATCTCTTAACATTATTTTCGGATGGAAAATCTTCTTTCGATATCTTGCTTGAAGCAAACGTTTGAAATGAGCCACGAAGTTTCTCATAGTTTCACTTTCTTCTTTCTTCATTTGATCCAAATGCACCAAGAGGTCATAAAAATCCTCAGTAAATTTGAATCTTCCTTCGAACTTGATTTTGATGTCATTCCAACAAGTGATGATTTAGACAGGTAAGAGGTGGAACAATTCCACTACTTTTTCTTAGAGGGACTCCACAAATAGTCTCACGAAAACATCTTCATGTTCAACACCAAGGATTTCACATGATGTCATGAAAGAAATGATGTTCTTCGAATCTGTGTGCAATCACCTTTGAACTTTGGAAAGTTCTTGCGGGAACCTATTGGTAGATCATGAAGAGGGGGTTCAAGAGAAAGCGGGCATGTATTTCTTCCCCATGGAACAATGGGTGGGGGTCTTTCTACTTCATCTTCCATTTTTCATTTCTCTTTCTATGTCAGCTCTTGCTTCTACAAATTCTTCTTCAAATTATTCTTCCTCCGGGAACTCAATGTTTAACGGCGGTTGAAAAATGGGAGAATTTGAAGGGGGAGTATCAATGGGAGTTTGGATAGGATTTCTAGGTGAGTTTCTTGAAGACCTGGATGGGGATGAGGCTTGAGAAAAATAGTAGGGATTTTCTCTAACTCGTCCTTACTAATTTTGTAAAGCCTCGAAAGTGGAGTCAAAAAATCCTTTCAATCTATTAAACCCACTGTATCTCCTTTCATCCAAATTTTGGAAATTCTTGCAGTGGGAATACAAAAGGACACTATGGAATGTGAAAGGTCATGTGTAGGAATCAACGAAGTGCACTTTTTAGTGATGGGCTTTCATTAACCCCATTTTTTTTTTATTTTTCAATACTTGATTTTTTTAAATTTTTGGACCTTGCGATCATATTTTGGGTGCGAGATACTACAAGTATGCCCCACTTGGGTGCCAAAAACTATTGGTGAGAAAATTTATCGGGGGAAAAATTTATGGGTTTCTTGCCAACACCTTTGTGGAAATCTAAGTCCCTCTACTTAATCGTTGCGGTTTTGTATATGCGTGCGCGAGTGAAAGTGAGTTTTTATGGGTGGCCTTAGGGCTGAGGATCCAAAATGGGTACACCACCGACCTCAGGTAAAGCTATCAATATTTTTCTAGGGAAGACTTTGTCCGAAGAGCAGGAAAGGGAGTGAGAAAAAGGTAGGAAAACTAATGTTGCGGAGTAGAAAATTAGATTCATGCACGCACTAGTTAGAAGATTCATCACATGCACTAAATTAAGAGGAAACAAATCTACAAGTAGCAATAAGACTAAATATAATTTTATGAGAACAAAGTATCAAGAAATCCCTTAGTTAAAGAAAGCTAGAAAACCGCTTCTTGAATTGATTTCTCAAACCAAAGTTGTACATAGTGAGGAAATAGATGGAATTTGAGGATGAGGGGAATGGAAGAATTTGAATATCTCCTTTGTTATCAAAATTCACTCTTGAGTTTACAAAATTAATCACCAACCCTTTTAAATGGGAATGGCTTTACAATTTATAGAATGAGGAAGAACACTTCACCTTCCCGATGATCCTCCATATGCCTTATTTCTAACTTTAGACTATTCACATTCCTAAAAATATTAATTCCCTTTTATAATTTCAAGGTGACTTAATTTAAATTATGTTTCTAAAGCCACTTTTAGATGAATTAAAGGCATATCAAAAAGTGCAAACCCCAACAAAGAATTAGAATATTTGAAGAGAGAGAAAGTTAGGGAGAGAGAAGAGGAGAAGATGTTGCCCCTGATGAAGTCCGATGATCCTCATTGATGGAAAGCTCGATGCGATGAAACTATGAATCTTTAAACTCATGTGAACTCCTTCAAATTGGCTCACAGATGCTTTGGAATGATTGTTTAAAAAAGCGCCAAATGGTTCTACCAATGACCGCAACTTCTACCCCCGCACAAGATACTACTGCAACTCAAGCCACGAAGTGAGTGTCGGAAGAAAATGTTGACTTCCCGAGATGAGTTTTGAATTCCCTATGAGCAATTCCAATGGATGATCCCAAATGATGGTATTGACCTAAATGATCATCCCTCTATGTCGCATTATTCCAAAACCACCCCTTGAGTATGACTTACCATTAGTAGCGAGTACCCACATGGGAGAAAATTTATAGTAAGATATGATTCTCACTTCTTCTTGACCATATTATTGTGATGAAATTATTCATTTAATCCTACGCACATTGCCATCACTTTGGCCCGCTTAGGGAGGCTTACTATTTTTAGTAAGAACATATATAGGGGCCTCCTATTTTTAGTAAGTGTTAATTTTCTTTTTTTTCTTCTCTGAACACTCATTCTAACTTCTTGGTAACCTTCAGTGCACATTTCCTTCACCACAGCTGTTGCAATCACTTTTGATGAAGACTTACCGAAGATAGCAAACCTGTGTAGGAAAGCTTACTATTTTTGGAAAGTGGATTTCTAGTGCTCGGTTTGTGATGGAACATATTTTTTTGGACTTGTCTCATCATCTCAATCACGTCCTCCAAATTTCACATGATTTCACTCACTAGAATGCTTGGAAATAAAATTTAAATTTTTCACCTAGTAGTGGCTTCAAGCACGAGCTGCCATGGCAGCCATTAATGGAGTTTAAATTTATATTTCTGGTTTTTGTCTCCGATTGTGATGAAATCAACTCCATTTTGATAGGTTTTTCATTTGGAGTCTATGTGCAAGTTTTTAGCTTGATCCAACTGTTAGATTGTTGAGAAATCCAACAAACGTGAGCTAGGGCATGAAATGGGATTTTTGTTGGAACAAATGATTCAGGGAACCATTTTACCTCTCGTTTGTTGCATCTTGATCATATTCAAAATGAGAAATTCTAAAAATATGGCATCTCGATCTGACTTGTATTTTTCAAGATATGAATATTTTTTTATTTGGAGACTTCGTAGTTATCTGCAAAAAATCTTCGTTTTCTCTTCGTTCTTCATTGTTTCGATCCATTTTTCTCTCTGAGATTTCTATTTTTTATATGAAAAAGGATTTCATGGATTTTATTGAATGCAAAAATAAAACTTTCAAATCTGGAGAAAATCCAACAGAGTTTCGGCAACATATGGAGGTGTGAGGAAAAATGAGCAAAAATGCACTAAGTGTCATATTTATATCTTACAAATGGAAGGAGGGAGAGGGGAGGGCGCATTTTTTGTTCCTGATGTCCCTTTGGTATTGAGGTATGAAAGGGACATCAATTTTTACGTTGTGCCTTATCACGACACTTGGTGAAGATCCGACGGTTGAGTATTTGACTCCACCGGCTCCTGGGTGCCGGAAACTTGCTCTTGAAGGGGTGACATGGGTGACCAGGAGGCTGCCTAAGGGTGGGCACATTTTATTTTCCTTTATGTCACCCAAATAGAGGGACATGAGGCACATCAGTTTATACTTGATCACCGGGGGATGACATGTGGTAGCGATCTAAAGGTGAAGGCTTTGAGCTCCCATAAGCACCTAGGGGTTAAACTGGCAATCCTCGAGGTCATATGTGGGTCTAGAGGGATTTAAGGGGCTGGGAAAAATTTATTTACCCTCATTTCCCTGACCTTAAGGGACATAAGGTACACAATAATTCACCAGGCTCCTGGTGTTGACATGTGTCCTATTCAAAATTTAACTAAGTATGAGGTCTTGAGAGTGAACTTGAAACGGAAATAACTTGAGCTCCCGATGGAATTTTTTAATGAAATTTTCTATTAATTTTACTGGAATTAGTATTTTTATACCAATGGTGGTGTTTTCAGCTCTTTATTCTTCCATTTATTCCCTAATAATTAGAGTTTTGTTATGGTTCTATAGTTGAGCCTTGAAAAAAATATTATAGACTTATTGCGCCAAAGTGTTGTGAAAAAAATAATTTCACCGTATTGTAGGGATTTGAATTATGTTTCTAATTATTTTTATTATCTATTAACTCCATCCATGACTCGAGAATCACTTCCCAAAGTTCAATTGCTTTTTCGGCCCCATGCCGCTTGCTAGGCTTGTGAAAAACTTATCATGCAGACATAATGCACCAAAGTGATGTGAAAATATAAATAAATATATTTTAGTTATTTGAATTAAATTTGATACGATGTATTGTTGTTCTTCTAACTCCATCTAGAGCTTCGGAATCACCTTCCAAATCCTAGCGTGTTTTCACTTGTGCATTGTCAGGGCCTGTGAACCCTATTTTTAATCAAATTGCTCCAAACACTGCAAATCTTCCCTAAATACTCCAAAATAACTTTCATGATGTTTCTACACATTAAATTCACCTTGGCATTGATTTTTTATTTTATTCTCCGCTCCATGGGGTTGCACTCGTTCTAGGAAGACCAATGATAGCCCTTCCTATGATTGTCCAAAATTTACATTTTCCAAAAACACCTAAAATCACCTAGGGGACTGATTTAACATCATATAGGAGTTCACTGGACTAACCGAGTGGACCTAGGGTGCCTATGAAGGATAGGACTTGAAAACTTTAATACAGGGGATTGTTGTCATGCTTTGGAAAATTTTCAATTTCCTTGTTACACATTTACATGAAAATATTTGGCTCTAGCTTGGGGACGTGGTATGGACTAATCATAGTGAAGACATGGCATGAGAACTCTAAAATCCCACTTTATAACATATAATGTATTTACCAAAGGCCTTATCCATTGGGTCGTGTGGAGTTATGTACAACTTGACGAAAGGAAACACACAACAGAAAGGAAAATGAACCTAACAATCACCTATGATACAAGGCAGGATACAAACCACTTTTACTAAAGTAATTTTAATTCCTCAAAAGTTACCCCTGAGTGGGAAACACTAAGTGATGTTGTTCTGCAAAGCCATTGACTGGTTCCAGAAAGTAACCTCCTCTTCTTAACTTTTTATGAAAGTCAGGTGCTTTCATGACTATCTATTTTTTTATAGGAGTGAGTTCACGTGAGCTTCTTGATGCTCATACCTTTTCTTGGAGGTTCCACTACCTTCGTTATCTTTGAAATCAGTTTCATAGTGCCAATTGCATTCCGTGTTAATCCATGTATTTGATTCTTCATTGAGCATCCTATCGCTGCCCCGGGCTACTTTTCGTTAAAACTACTTGAACATTTCAAATTATTTTCTTTCCCTTGTCTATTCTCATTGACCTCTTTTCCATGAGAAACCGCAGACTTATCATTTTTATTTAATCCATTGTGAGGTGCTTGAGTGCGATGGGAGGATTGGAAGTGACCTCATACTTGTCTTGTATGGCCATGGAACGAGTTAAGAGATTAAAAATCAGCTTGGGGTCTTCCGTAACTTCCATTACATCTAATAGTTCTTATACGAGAGATCTCCTTTTTTACTTCCTACAACTCATCTTTGTATGCCTTTGAAGAATATTTACTTTGTACAATTCATCTTTGTACGCTTTCAAAGAATATTTATTACTTCCTGCAGCTCATCTTTGTACGCCTTTGAAAAAATACACAAACTTAAAAAAAGTGAGTAAATAAGGTGATACACCAATGTTTTGAGACCTATGCTTGCACAAAATCACACTTAATTGACTGCTAAAACACCGGTAACATTCACTAAAATTTTTGTTTGATGGATTTTGCACTCATAAAAGGCATTGACATAAACTTAAATGACCTACAAAACTTACAAAACAACTTAATGGAGGTGTTGGGAGGTTATATGCATGTAAAAGAAATTAATTATTCATTAAAAACATTATAAACCTACTATAACACACTTCAAAAAGTTTCAATTGGAGGAAAAACAATCTTTATTATACTTCCATAAGGTACACAAGTACAAAAATTTACATACAAGTCTATAGAATGAATAAGCCCCCCTAAACACTTACACAAGCAAGGTATAAGTAGAAAAACACCCCACTCTCAGCTCTAAAAATAACACTTTCTAATTTTGGCCAAGTTGGCTAATTGGAGACAAATCCAATATTAGCCTTTGCATGCATAATTTTAACTCCTTTTGTAAAATACAACAATAATAAAGCTAAAATTAATGCATGGAAGGGATAAAACATGCCTTCCATGGTCTATTTTTGTCTTACTTGGCTTGGTGAAACTCGATTCAAACTTACCAAGTTCCAAAGTTAAAGGTAGCTTGTAGAGACTTTTGGAAGGATTAAGGTAACTTTGGAATTTCCGCAAAGGTTAATCTAAGGTTTTTTTGTTGTCTCAGATGAATCATTTAAAAAAACTTTTTGTTGGTTTACCTTTGGCTTCGACTTGCATGGATAAGGTAATTAATCATATCTCCCATGCAATTCATAAATCATTGCAAATATTTCAAAATTCCCACCATGGAAAGCTAAAACAAGGTTTGACCGTAGTTAATTTAACCATGATCAAAAACACTCATGGTTATCTACTTTGAATTACGGTCAAACCCTAAAATCTTCACTCATTTGTATTTGGGATTTTGTTTCTCTACTGGGAAACCCTTTTCAATTTTTGGATGGCGGCCATGATTTCTTATTCTAAGATCTTGTGGTTCATTTTTGTATTATCTTATCACAAGCTAGTCATTGTTTCTTTTGCATTACTGCTTGGGAGAGTTTTGTGGAGCTCTTATCGCCATTTAATCATTGGTTCAACTTGGTGGGAAATCTTGAGGGTCCTATTTGTTGGAGTTCAAATTTCTTCAGTTGGATAAGTTTCTGATCTGAAGCTTAATGCTTTTATTCAGTGGATTTGTTTCTTTGCATTGGGTGGAGTTTTTCCTCACTTAGATCTTTGCATTTTCACACACTATTCAAGTCGTGTCTCGGCCATTATTGATACTTTGAGCTCTACTGGTTATTTTTCCTTCATTGGCTCTATGCATAAATCGATCTACCCTTTTCAAACTCACCATGGGCTTCAAATCTAGAGGTAAGTCACGGTTTTCAGCTTTGTATTTGAATTTGGTTGCCATGGTTTAGTTTTTGTTTAAACTCTATTTACTGGTTTGGATCTGGGTTTATATCATGAACTCGTTGTGCACTGTTTTCCGCCATGAGGGCTTGCATTGACTTGCAATGTGATTCTTCATTAATTTGCATTGGTTCTATCTATTTTTCATTCGCATTTGCAAGAGTTTTTGGTTGTTAGTTGTTAACAAACTCTTTCTTACCCTTGCTCACAGTTTGGTTATTTTATTAGTGCTTTTCGTGCGTATATGTGGCTCTATGTTTCTTCGTGGTGAGTTCTGGGTTGACATTTCAAAGTTTATCCATACCGTGTATCGATTTATGGCTCTATATTATTCATGTGAGTTGGGTTTTACTTGTATGATGTGTTGGTGAGATCGTGATATGTTAAACTTCTCCTTGCTTGGGCTACCTCAACTCAGATTTTTGTGCTTGTGTTTTGATCTACTATCTCAATGTTTGTGTAGAGTTCGAGCTTGGGTTTTTATGGCCATAGCTTGGCCCAAATTTTCTTCTAGTCACTGCCTCTTTTCTTCTAAAAATTCCCACCTCGTTTTCAGTATTGCTTTGTAAGGAAATGCGAACTCGTTGAAGAGGTTTTGTGACTTATTATCTTCTGGTAGCTCGACCTCACTGATTTTTGTAAATACATGGCTCGACCCATTGTTTATACCTACTTGCTCATCATGAGATCATGGTATTTTGGTTCTTCTTTAATGTGCATGTGTCGAGTTCGAGTCATGCGTGTGATTATGTAGTGATATTTTCTCTATTCTATTTTTGATGAGTTCGTCATGTGCACATTGGGTTCAAATAGTAATCCTTGGCTCGACATTTTGAATTTGTTGTATTGTTTCTTTTTCATATTTTCCATGGCCTTTGTATTGAGCTCGTACATTAGAGCTCTATGTTGAGATATGGAGCTTTTATAATATAGAGCTCGCTAGCATTTACTATCTCACGAGCCCACCATGTTACACCTACCCAACTAATTTTATTACAATATGATCACGACCATGTTCTTTCCAACTTGGTGTTGGCTTGTTTGAACAAATCTTGTGCTTCTTCATAGCTCGGTCGAGCTAGATCCATTACATGTTTTTACTCGTTGTATGGTCGATGGCTTCAACATTTTTTTGGATTGTTTTTAAATGAGAGCTCGCTGAAAATTATTATTTTTGAGAGATTTGTTTAGTAATATTTGCATTTGATTGCTTTCATTTTGTTGGATTTTGTAAATGTAGCCATATACTTCATTAAGGGATGAAGGCATTATGCTCGAATACCTTCCCAAATTGCAAAATAGATCCGTAGGTTATCATTGTATAATGCATAGATGAAGGTATTCTCTCATTCATTATGTACTATTCATTTTTTCTACATTATTATGAAAAATTTATAAATTTTTCTGAGAAAGATAGTTCTTTATAATATTTGAATCTATTGATAAAACGTTCTCTCTGTATATTGTATAATTTTCCTTGCCTACTTGTGTTGATCTTAAGCCTTTATAACATTGTTGGAGGCACATTTTGTGAATCATATTTGATCAAGGAAGGTGAAATATCGCTAAAACTGAAACAATTCTCTAAAATTCAACTTCCTCTCCACTACTTGGCTGATAGTAATCTTATTTCTTACAAAAATAAGATTGTTCCTAGATTTTGAGAAACCTCTAATTTTATTAGAGATGAGAATTTCATTCATGCACTATTTTAGATCTTATTCTTTAATGAGGTGTTGTGACTGCTATAAATGCATAGTAAAAATCTCTACCTGTACTATTCAGTTTTGATCATTATATGTTTGAACACTCCTTGGAGAATGTGCATCTTGTAAATATGAGAATTGCATTTTTGTAACTTGAATCCTTTAAACATACTTGATTTGTTCTATCTTTGATGAGTTGTTGGAAGCTTGAGAAACATACCTAGATTTATTGCATTCTTATTGTAGCTATTTCCTTCTTATGAGCACATGTATATTGATGAAGAGATTGGATGCACTACTTCGGAGCTATGTTCCATGAGGAATATCATTATTGCAAAATGCATGAAACCTTAATAGGAAAATGGAAAGTCTATATTGTGCATGGAAAATTAC
The DNA here is from genome assembly GCA_018340775.1 of Taxus wallichiana var. yunnanensis. Classification (NCBI taxonomy): domain Eukaryota; kingdom Viridiplantae; phylum Streptophyta; class Pinopsida; order Cupressales; family Taxaceae; genus Taxus; species Taxus wallichiana. The sequence continues at coordinate 69,488,108 of CM031241.1, read as the reverse complement.
AATTTTGAGCCTTCAAATTTGGATGTCTGCCATAGTGAGTGATTTTACCTCCTGATTCATTAATGAGCACTGAAATTTGTAATATCTTCTTTTTGAAAGCATGTTGATCTTTTTTTTACATTCTATTTATATCTTTTTTAATTAATTATGCTTATAAAATAAAAGTTAGAAATATAACGATACAAAGTGACCGTGAGCTCTAACAACTTTCTCTTTCACCTTTTTTGGTTACCATGAAGAAGCAAATGGAATCATCGAGGAAAAACTTGCATGGAAGAGGATGTCATCTAATAGGCAATGACGGGTTCCTCTTTCTCTTTACATTTATAGCTTTAATTTTATATGCATTTATTTATCTTTCAACCATATCCCACAACTTGTGTGGGATCTATGTACACTTTCCTTATGAATAAATGAAATTATCTTATGTAATGAGTTGTACATGTTTCTTTTGCATTTTGTTTCAGTAACATGATATTAAATGAACATTTACAACTCATAAAAATAAGATAACTTCACATAATCATAAGGAAATAAAATGAATTAATTGTACCTTCATTTGATCATCTAGAACATGAGTAATAACACCTAGTTGCAATTGTACTTTACTTCAAATCCATAACTTGATTTGCAACTTCAGCATGTACTTTCTGATGTGTGTTTCCATTCCCACTTCCACCGAGGCCCTGCAATAGTCTTCCAGAGTTGATGCATGGTCTTGGTTAAGATGACATTCTAGAATGACATCATATATGTGACATTACATCCTAGAATAACAGTTTAAGATGCATATTTTCCTTCATGTCATCCCATAATGTGTCATAACTGAGCAACTAGGAAAAAAATTTGTACCCCCTCCAATGATTAACCAAAAATGGTCAACAATTCATCAAGTAATAAACTTATGAAGACTAATCATACTTGTTCTACAATTTCAATAGTAAGAAATTCATTTCATAAATACATCAATATCTAACAAGTCAGTATTCATTTCTTGTTACAATAATATTCCAACAATTATTAACAACTTTAATAATAATAAATTTCATATTTTTGTATTCAAGCACAATACATAATATAGAACTTATCTAACTATAAGAGTGTATGACTGAAACCTTCCTTTTATCCTACAAAATGTCCATAACTAAAAAGAGGACATATAACAAAATACCATCTTACATTCTCACTTGCGTTTACCTAATTATTCGGAGACATATGCTCATAAAAAGGAATTCATAAACAACAACTTCATGTATTCTACCTTAAATCAATGGATGTTAATTGTAATATTATGTCAACTGAAGATGTTAATAAATGCTTAACTCATAAAATACATACACAATGTCATAATAAAATTATAGCATGCAAACCCATTATGGGTATTTCCAAGTTACTACCAAAAAACACATAGTTTCAGCTAATAAAAATGTAGTCCCAACATGGGAGGTCATACTGATTCCCTTCATAGGAAAAACATAATCCCAGAAGGTATAATATATTCAAAACTCATAAACTCATTCCACTCATAAAAATATGTGAACCCATAAATTAATATACAACTAAAACTAATAAGTCTATTAAAAAATTCAACATGCAATCCAATAGATGGGTATAAACCAATACAAATATTCTTCCATAAAAACAAAACACCCCAAATTTCTATTAATAGAATATAATATTATAATTTAGAGTATCAGAGAGAATCTCATGCCTACAATGTCCACATTTTTCTCAACTTAGCTTCCTTTCTCCTACAATCTTCTCCAGAAATAAAAACAACAATGCATTCATCAAAACATTTCTTTTTGAAATAGAGTTCCTCTATATCCATTTACAAATTAACATTCATGGCTGCAAAACATACACAGTGGAGATAAATTCAACTTCCTTTGAAACACCCAAAAATAGCTCAAACCAAACAAAATAATGATCAAAGAGAGAGAGAATGTGACCAAGTTTAGGGTTGGATTCTCAGGGAAGCTAACCATTCTGAGGAGCCGACTAATAATCAATTCAACATTAAAAACCAAAATCCCTCAATTTTATTTCCTTATGCCATGCAACACTGCCCATTTCACATTAATCAATCATGCTTTGTATTTGTTCACAAAATTATTTTCCCAAGTCACCAATGTCACACACTACCATGCCACGTAAGCCCAAGAAAAACATTAATACATGCCATCCACTCTTGTCAAGTGGATTAATATTCTAAATTAATAAAATCCATTTAACCTCCATGTATTTTAATAAAAACTTAATGTATTTACCCATGCCCATATTTCATGTATTCTAATAAATCAACGCCTTGTATAGACACGTTACAAACTAATAATATGTCACATCTAATGCTTTGAGTGACCGAATAAATGACCCAATACAAGGATTTCAAACAAAAAAAAAAAAAAAAAATTTAATTATTGACTTCCATATACTTTTCGACATCAAATTTTACTCCAGAGATTAAAAGTAACAACATTGATATTCAAACATAATGATGATCACGTAGTGATCTTATAAATGGTCAACAACCCAAATAATCAATATTCGACATACGATAAAACATATATACCATAGAAAAGTCGGTGAGAGCTAAAAATCCCAGTTGTTAACTTAATTTCATTTAACAAAGCTTGAGTTATGTTGACAATTTTTACACTTGTGCAAAAATGGGCAACTCGAAACTTCATTACAATGGATGGCATTAGTGAAGTGACCCTAAGATAGCAGAGATTCTTTCAGTTCAATATTTGTTTTGCTAGATTAATTAAGGAATACATGTAATTTGCAACTATGTGTGCTATTACAAAATGTAACAGATCACATAGTCTATAATTTAATGATTGTCTTCAGCAAAAGAACACAAAGCCCTGAAGGACAGATGTGAAATCTTGATGAAGACTAAAAATACAGAATAAGTGAAGTGTTAAGTTTTGGAACAACAATCATAGTTGCAGATTGCAGTAGTCAAAGTTCATTGCTAAAGTTACAAGTATTTTAAAGTTCTTTCCTTCATGATTAAATACATTCAATTATGTTATTGAGTTGTTTAATTCATTATACAATCCATATACAAAGCTGAAATGTAGAAAGAAATACACAACTTAGTTTTAGAATTCAATGTTTTATTCATAAGGAATTTCAAATGTTCCCACACAAGTCAAATGTGCGATGTAACTCAAAATTAAATTAAAACTATCAAGTAAGATGTAAATATGCATGAAAAATAAAGTAAGGGAGTATGAAAGAACCCATCATTGCCATGGGTTTCTTTTGATTTGGTTGATGCATTTCCAGCTCCATCTTCATCCTTGCTTCTTAGCAAATGGCACTATACCTAAAAACAAGAAAAGGGAAGATTGTCAATCACGAGCTCAGGGTTGATTCATATTCCTATACTATCCAATTTCGTGCAAGTGGATCTCCTAGCATCAAGAGGTATAAGTTACATGAAGATCAAAGGTATAACTGATAAAAGCACTATTCTGTAGCAGCATACATGACTCATTCACTCGAAAAGTAGGAGAGAGAAAAACTATGGAATAAAAGAGAGGCCAAAAGGCTATTTTTATAACTAGTTTATCTAAATGTGCAGGTACAAGTAAGAAGAAAGAAGTGTTGCATATTATAACTTGAATTAGAAAAGTACATTTATCTTAGTTCAAACTAAAGGCTGAAGTATACAAAGATATGCTTGTACTAATTGATAAAAGAAATGCAAGTTTAGTGCTGCAATTTCTAACAACTAGAATAAGAGAAGTTACAACTGAAATAAAATGGAAAAAGGAATATGAGAAAATTTTGACAGGGCTTCGCCATGTAAAATGGAAATTTTACATCTTTCCATCATGCTATTTCAAGCTAGTACATGCTTATATAAATCAAATAGTAATACAAAAAGGAGATAATACATTGTATAGTCAAAGTGAGAGAGACAAAGTATACAATGCAACTAGCTCAATGTACATCTACAAAACCAACTAAAAGAGAAGTATGGACACACAAGATACAACTAATACAAGTAAGGAGTAAGTAATCAAAGTAGCAGGTATGTGTTTTAGCTAAGGATCTCATAGCACAAGTGAAAATATTAAATTTAAAAAAAAAGATCATAGTTTTAGCATGACTCATTCACTCAGAAAAGACCGAAAAGAAAAATGAACCAGAATGGTTTATAAGCTCGTAATGGTGTCACATAATTGAAAATGAAAACAAAACCTCAATGGTTTCAAAATCAAGAAAAACATGATAACAAATTTGAAAACTCAATAATGGAAGAATTATGTAAAGTTCTCAAACATAAACCTTACCTTTTTCTTTCACAAAGAGCCATTAAAGATTCCACATAGCCCTTTCTCAATGAGAACGAAGAGTAAAATAAATATTTCATAAAATTTGAACCATGCTTGTTTACAAAGGAAATACCACACGAGAGGACCAAAGAGTAATGAAGTATGAATTCACAAAATCCTCAAAGTGAGCTCGAAGGTTTTAACAATCACGGCCATCTTATAAATATTTCACTCAGAACCTAAAAATCCACAACAACGTGACGGCCATACAAGAGCCAACAAGAATAAGAAATTTCAAAAATAATTACTCATTTTTACATACACCACAACAGTTCAAGGTTAGACTCATGAAGAGATGCAAACCCAAGAAGAAAACTAAAAAAATAGAAACAAAGTCGGGGACCGAAAGCTAAAAATATAGAAACAAAGTTATTCTAGTAGACAGAAGAAAACACCAGCTTGACGCATCTAAATCAGAGCTTCAAAGTAAATTTCCAAGGCAACAACCTCATAAACACTTACCCAAAAAATCAAAGCATGCCTCCATATCAACAAAAAATAGAGTCTATAAGAAAGCTTCAATCGAGCTACAGTTAGCTTTGAATACAAGTATCCATACCGTGAACTCTCACAGTTCATTTTGCAAAGAATGGATCAGAGCTCAAACAATCAAAAAAGGTGGTCGTTATCTCTTAGATGCTTGAAGATCACAAATCATGAGTTCATAGAGCTTCAAAACACTGAACCTCCTCAATTTAGAGAAAATACAGTTAAACCAAGAACCTAACTAAAGGAAAATCTCAAAATTGAAAGCCTCATATGACATATTCATAGAGGAATAGAGCTTTTAGATAATCAAAAATGGAGGGAACAAAAAAATATGCTAGGGCTTCGCCTAGAGACCAAACACCAAGTGAAATAATTAGGGTTGAGTTCGTTTTTACTCAAAAATATTAACCACAACGAAAACCTAACTCTATCAATGAGTTAAGGATCAACAGATCATATCACAGAGTAAAAAGATCAACCTAAATCAAATCACCAACTCCAATGCCAACCACATGCTTACCAAAGGTCCATCTAACACATCCCAGAACCAAAGGACAAAGAATCGATGGATGAGATGTAATAGTACGAATATCAAAGGTTGAGGACTGATCCTGAAATCAATGCAAAATCCATGTTTACCACAGTCAGAAAAAGGTATAGATCTAACAGTGGAGACTCAAAAGTACCAAATCAATGATCAAGCATGCCCACCAAAACTCAACCAGGGACAACAAAATCCCATGTTTCTTCACAACGTAAAACCCTTGCTCGACCATGGTTCAAATTTCCACCGATAATGACAAAGGGTCGAAGCCTCGTGGGGAGGGAAAAATTTCAAACTAAATGATTACCTTCCAAAAGAGCCCGAGACTATGATGTATAATGTGATTAATCAAACAATATGCTATGAATAAACATATGTGCCAGTAATTTCAAAAGGTAAACACATTGCATGTGTTTTATGATTATTCAAAAGGGGGTTGGATAAAACAATACATGTATATGCCCAAGTCAAAAGGAGACTAAGGATACCTTGAACCTTGCTAAAGGAGGACCACATCATGGAGGAATATACCACAAAAATTGAACTATTACATTAGTATTTGCAAAAAACACCTTTTGCTAAGTATGTATATTCCTCAATAAAACATGTATACATCGAAGTGGTCCCCACAAGGGTTGAAAATTTTTCTAAGGATGGGATAAGCATTATTTTTCTTGGAATATTATTCAGCATGAATAGTTGAGCATGTGCATAGATGTCAACATCAGAGCCTGCAGGTGGTCCCCACACATTGGGTGAATATTTTGCTAAAGTATTACAAATAAAAGAATTATTTTTGGTCACACAGGAGATTATTTTTGCATGTGCATCCAAGAGGCAACCTAAAATGCTATTTTTGCAATTGAAAGTGTATTAAATTTGCAGATGTCACATCAAGCACAAGAAGACAAATATTGCATGCATTGGAGAAGACGTGCTCATCAAGAAAAATTTATAATTAGCAGAATTATTCACCCAACTTTATTAAAAATAGAACAATCAACTGCAATTTGACTGAGTTGTATTTTTGTAACCAAGGCTATTAATGCCTCATTGTATTAGCATACTTATTTTTATTCCTTTATTTATTCATGATAAAGGATAGAAATAGGGTGCATGGGTGAGTACAATTTTTAGTCTATTTTTAGGATGGGTGGGATGGATAATTTTGCTATATATTGTGTGCATTAGCAAAGCACAAGGGGAAGACTACTTGGACACAGGAGTGCTGAAGCATATTATTTCCACTTATTTCCCTTTGAATGAGAATTATATTTTTCCTTTCCAATAAATTGTAATCTTGTGTATGTCTTATTAATCCTTGTGAATGTCAAATTCCTGGTTAATCATCCTACCTTGTTGCAAATTTAGTAATTTCTGCATAATATTAGTGTGCATGTGTATCTTAACAGTATTGTTGTGAATTTTCCCTCAATACATTAAGTGTCTACCTTAATATTCTGCTAAAAACTATTGGTTTGTGCATTTAGAATTCATTCTCAGATATTTGTGCATGTACTTAGTCAAAGACCTCAACAATTTTTGTGTATCACCCCAGTTTGAATTTATTTTTATAGTCATCTTATTTCCCTCAAAACCCCAAAAATTAGTTTAGGATACATCAAGAAGGAACCATCCTTGATACCAGAGACTCGCCTCAAAAATAGGTATACCCACAAACCTAAGGTATTTCCATTGTATTTATGAAGGAGAGAGATCTAAAGCAACCATAGAACACCTGTAACCATCTCTCTACAGGGTGCACTTTTGAGAGATAAATTTTTTTGGCATGCTCGTTGGGACAATGAATCAGATTTGTGAGAAGGTTACATCAATTTATAGCAGATTCAAAGCAAGAAAGGTTGCTTTCATGATGACAAGCTGCAACAATTTATTCTAAAGATTTAATGATTTATTTTCTGACTTCGTAAGACTGATTTCAAACCAATTTTGCAGCATTTTCTATGCCTAAAATGACTTCAAGATCGTTGGTAAGATGAATTCCTTCTGATTTTATTTCTTTACCTTTGAATTCTACAAGAAGAAGAAGAGTTGGTAACACCCTACCTTATAATAGGCCTATTTTTAACAACCCTCCTCCTAATCCTCCTTCACCACATATCAATTTCTTTGTTCGAGATACCAATTTTGGCTATTCAACCACCTAGGAGTTTTGTGACCTTTACTAATGACATCCCATTAGTAATTCCAGTCTATCATGATATCCCAAATGCTGCCACAAAATTTTTACCTACGTTTACTGGTGAAAATCAGGTTACACCTACCAAACATATCAAAGATGTTACAGCCCTATGTGCAGTCCATAATATAACACATGAAGATGTAGCCTTGAGACTTCTAGCTACATCCTTTAAAGGGCAAGCCTTGCAATGGTATAGAAATTTAGAGATTGTAGGTGCTAAATTGTTGAAACAATTTCAAGATAACTCAGATCATTTATCTCTCATAGAACAATTGTCTACAATTAAAAGATCCCCTCATGAATTTATGGCTAGTTTTAATATCCATTTTGTTAGAACTTGGGAAATAATTCCAGCAAGTGTCAAGCCTCAAGTTGACCATGCTTTTCTATACTACTTCAAAGCCTTAAATAGTGATATTTAAACTATGATTCAGTCCATGGGAGGTGACACTCTCCCGGCAACATGTTCCATGCCTAAAATGACTACAAGATCATCAGTCATATGAATTCCTTCTAATTTTATTTCTTTAACTTTGAATTCTGCAACAAGAAGAAGATTTGGTAACACCCTACCTTATAATAGGCTTGGTTTTAACAACCCTCCTCCTAATCCTCCTTCACCACCTATCAATTTCTTTGTTCAAATCCTAGTTTTCCCAATGGTTACTCAATCACCTAGGAATTTTTTGACCTTTACTAATGATAGCCCATTAGTAATTCAAGTCTATCATGATATCCCAAATTTTGTCATGAAAAAATTACCTACCTTTACTAGTGAAAATTAGGTTACACCTACTGAACATATCAAAGATGTTACAGCCCTATGTGTAGTCCGTAATATAACACATGAAGATGTAGCCTTGAGACTTCTAGTTGCATCCTTTAAAGGGAAAGCCTTGTAATGGTATAGAAATTTAGAGATTGGAAGTATAAGAACTTGGGATGAGTTAGGTACTAAATTGCTAAAACAATTTCAAGATAACTCAGATCATTTATCTCTCTAGAATATTTGTCTACAATTAAAAGAGCCCCTCATGAATTTATGGTCAGTTTTAATATCCATTTTACTAGAACTTGGGAAAGAATTCCAGCAAGTGTCAAGCCTCAATTTGACCATGCTTTTTTATACTACTTGAGAGCCTTAAACAGTGATATTTCAACTATGATTCATTCCATGGGAGATGAAACTCTCCCGTAAGCTTATGATGTTGCTATAAACATTGAAAATAGTCTTATTCAAGTCAGAAAGTTAGCACCAAGGACCTCAATGCCTTTTTTAGCAGACTTGGTACCTATCCCATAACCTATCACCATTATAGAACCTGGTATTGCAGCCGTTTCATATGATGTGTTGAAATCTTTACAAACTATGGGAAACAAGATAAATTCAATTGAAAATAGACTTACATTACCTAGTAGGCCTTATCAAGCTCCTTATCAGCAAAACTAGCAAAATAGGCAACCTTATCAACAAAATAAGAATTATTGACAACCATATCAGCAAAGGTAGTTTGACCCAAAGGCTCCTAGTACATCTAACACTTTAGTCCTAGTTAATATGGCTACAGAAGAATGGTGTCAACCTTGTAATCAACCTCATTCAGCTACAAGTTTCCCAAATGATTTCCTTAATATAAGCCTTGTTGCACAACCTCAACCTGAGACATTGTTCATGCCTCAAATGGAGGGTGGGCAATGAAGAAAATCATGTTCAGAAAGCACCTGAATAGAACTTGGTCAATTTTAGTGAAGATGATTTTATTGCAGTTACGACTAGAGCTCAAGAAAAGGCCTAAGAGAGAGGAAAATAACAAAATAGGCCCATTCTTCCCACAATCACTGATAAAATAAAGCTATCGCATGTCAAAAAAATAGCCAATAGTCCTTTTGTTCCTCATAAAACAACAAGTGTTCCAATCCAAAAGGACCAACCAAATTCATTACAACCTGATCCAAGAAGACTTTTCATACCTCAGATCTCAAAGGCTATAGAAGCAAAGTCAGTCTTTGCTAAAGCCTATGCTAAAACAGTAGAATCTATTTCCAAAATGGTTGCTTCTTTTAACATTGTAGATATAATGAAAAATCATAACGTTAATATCTCAATGTGGGATGCCCTAAGTATTCGAGCAAAGCAAGAGTTGCTTTCTCATGAACCCTCGCTAATCTCTGATTTCTTCAAAAACAATAGAAAAGGAAGTTTAGAAAATAGACATGGTCCTTGGGACAATGGAATAGGACCACATTAAAGAAGTTAAATGGATGATTCAAAATTCTTACATGCTCATGATATCAAGAAACCACCACCATTTTATTTTTATCTAATTATTGGAGAGCATCTTATTCATAATTGCATGGTTGATAGTGGTGCAAGTAGCACAGTTATGCCAAAAGCAATTGTAGAAAAGTTGGGTTTGCGATGTACGAACCTACATAGAAAAGTGTGTGTGCTACACTTGATGGGACTACAACTAATACGGTTGGTGTCATCAAAAATTTAGAGGTAGCATTACATGTTTGTCTGAACATTTCCATTTTGGAAGATGTTATTGTTGTAGATTTAGCTCCATACTTTGCTATATGCTTATTTATAGATTTCACATCAAAAATAGGAGGTTATATCTCTTCATATTGGCCCTTTTTGTTTTTCACTTCACGTTATTGGACCAAAGTTACTATCAATTCTAAACCATTGGAAAAATTTCATATCGAACCTCATAATTCTAATGCATTGGCTAATTATGTAGCCTTATACTAGTCTGATTTCGATAATACAACTCATGTTTTAGCACTAGATGGTGTTTCTAATATGTTCATGGATGAAAAGACACATGAAGAACATGCTCATGATCCTTTCAAAGAAGTTGAAGAACATCTGTTTGGTGTGTATTGCTTGCATGAGGAAAACACACCAATTCCTTGTTGTCTAAAACAAAAATGCAGTAGAAGGGATTTAGAAGCTTCATTTTGATGGAGCTAAGAACAAGAAAGGAAAAGGAGTAGGTTTGATGCTCACTTCCCCCATGAATGAAAGGTGTTTCTTAGCTCTAAGTCTCCAATTTTCATGTACTTGCAATATACTTGAATATAAAGCATTAATTCATGGCTTATTTTGGGCCAGAAAGAGAGGTATTAGCATGTTACAGATTTTTGGTGATTCTGAGTTAGTTATCAATCAAGTAGGAAATTCCAATGTTTGTAAGAATCCATTAATGAAGTCTTATATACATAGAGTTTCAAGCTTAATGGAATATTTCGATGCTATTAATATCCAGTCCATTCCAAGAACAAAAACAAGCATGCAGATAGACTTGCAGCAATTGGTGCTAGTTTTGAAGTCTTGGAACAGATTAAAAACAATGAGATTTGGTCTCATATAAAGATGATTGTAATGTTAGCATTAGTTTAAATTAATACATTGTTTCTATGGTGGACAGTTGCACAGTTATAATTTTATCCTCCTCCCACAACCTTTATATGGCTATGCTATTTTGTTTACAACACACATTGAAATACATTGAATATTATTTTGTCTTGTGTTGTCTTCTGCTATCATTGGTATCAGAGCTTATTATCTATCCTTGGCATGGAGAATTTGCTGAGACCTTCGTGGCATCTTTGGCAGCAATTTTCTTTCTCCTTGTCAAGCGTGAAAGTCAAAATATTTTTGGACGTGGCAGCTCTTCTTCTTAGCTTGGGTGGAAACTTGCGTGAAGATCTAGCAGACTGTGACTTGTTTTGTCAACGATTGCGAGACAAGGTAATTTACTTCGTACTTCATCATGGAGGGTTTGTGCGAAGAGTAGAAGTGAGAAAGGTGAGCTTGTGCAAGGATTCTAAGGTTCCTTCATCCAAGACTATGATTTTCATCTAGTTAGTTCGATTCCACTCTTTTTAACCCCAAATTTGAGGGTTATGTGCACCAATTCGCATTGAAAATGACAGAAAAAGAGAGGGAGAACCATGTGTACATGGCAAAGCTTGTGTAGCAGGCTGAATGATATGATGAAATGGTGGAGTCAATGAAGAAAGTTGCCAAGTTATATGTTGAGCTCATAGTAGAGGAAAGGAACCTACTTTCGGTTGGCTACAAGATTGTGATTGGGACACGAAGATCTTCATGGCAGATTATGTCATCTATTGAGAAAAAGAAGAGGCAAAGGGCAATGATGTTAATGTTAAATGGATGAAATAGTACCGTCACAAAGTTGAGGATGAACTTTGCAGGATTTGTAATGGCATTCTTACAATAATTGACGAGCATCTTATTCCCTCTTCTGGCACTAATGAGTCCACAGTCTTCTTCTACTACAAGATGAAAGGAGATTGTTATCGTTATCTTACAGAATTTAAAGTACTTGTAAAAATAATTAAAGGAGGACGGAGGAAAATGGAGGCTAGAGGAAATCCAACAACCTCTTGCAAGCCATAAGCGACGAGGCCACTGATAGAGATTGTGGTAGAATAAGGTATTGAGGACCTATTCCTCAATTTTTGGTTTATGTTTATTTCAGTTTCTATTTTGTTCTGTGTTCTGTTGTTTTGTGATCGGATGATGAAAATGGATTACTTTGGAGCATAGTTGTTTGCGAATCGTTCTTCATTTTGAATTGATCCTCCGAGTGCCATGCTTTGACAAGAAGATGGTTTGCTTGTGAATGCATTCACTTGCAACATGAACCATGTGCAACAAGGTCTAAGTAGCGAGATCCAAATAATAGCATGTTTCTTCATGAAGTCTCTTTCTCATTATTCACATTTCACATTATGGGATGAAATGACTCATTCAAGGGCAACATTCGATGGCGGTGATTTATTTCCTTTGTTGAAGATTGGCTAAATGTCAATTGACATCAGTGGCTAAAACTAAGAACATGATTGCTATGATTCTTAGAAGTGAATGTGGAATATTTTTCAGTATTGTTTGTTATTTTCCTATGTTGTTGGGTTGTTCAATAAAGTGTAGATGGTGCAAAGTTTCCTATTTGGGACCTCCTAATTAAAGATCGTTATGGGGAGCAAAAAAGCACTGAAAGCAATGCATGGTACTCAAAGTTGGGTTCGTGGTAATCCTGTAAAACCACCGAGGTATCATCCTCTTGGGTTCGTGGTAATCCTATAAAACCACCGAGGTATCATCCTCTTGGGTTCGTGGTAATCTGTAAAACCACCGAGGTATCATCCTCTCGGGTTCATGTTACACCTTTAAAACCACCAAGGTAAAATCCTCTTGGTTTGTGGTAATCCTGTAAGACCACCAAGGTGAATAGTCGGAAAGTGTTCCTGTCCCTCTAGGTTTATGGTCGGCCTTAGAAAAACCATGTGAATCGAGACCATGTAGGCATGCTCGTGTGAAGTCTCTCTTTGTGGTGTTTTCATTAACGGGGGGACCTATTATCAGGAAATGTATCTTTGTATGAACAATGTAATAAGGGGGGGAATGTTAGCATTAGTTTAAATTAATACATTTTTGTTATGGTGGACAGTTGGACAATTATAATTGTCTCCTCCTCCCGCAACCTTTATATGGCTATGCTATTTTTTTTGCAACACACATTGAAATACATTGAATATTATTATTTCTTGTGTTGTCTTGTGTTATCATGTCGGGCCTTCTATACCCGATAATGATTTGAATTAGTAATTTTTTGAAAACGATGAAAAAATTGTAGGTTTTTTCAGCAAGAAGTTGACTTTTCTCTACAATAAATGAAGAGAAATTACAGCAATTATATGGTGACCAGGTTGTTCAATTGAAGACCAATAAACTACCTCAAGGTTTATTCACATTGGAAGACATCTTCAACACTGATGATCAGTTAAGGAAAGACAAAAAAAAGATTTCAACACATGAAGACAATTATGAAGAGATCTCAGTTGATGATGGAAAAAAATTGTTTCTTGGAAAGGTATGTTCCTTAGCTGAGAAACGTTCCTTTATCAATATTTGTAAGGAATTTAAGGATGTTTTCGCTTGGAAATGCCAAGGTCTGAAAAGTTTTGATGCAAGTCTGGCACAACATACCATTGAATTACGAGACAAATTCCAAACTAGTTAGGCACTATAAATAGAAAAGACTTATCTAAGTGGATCGAATCAGGTATTATCTTTCAAGTTAAACATTCAAGCTGGGTAGCCAATCTTTTTCTGGTTCAAAAAAATAATGGAGAAATCAGATTATGTGTGGATTTTAGAGATCTGAATTAAACCTCACAAAAATATCATTACCCACTACCCAATATGGATCATATTTTGAGAATGGTTTCTGGTTCTGATAGATTATCTCTTATGGACGGTTATAGTGGATACAATCAGATTCTAGTCTAGGGAAGAAGATAGGTACACATAAACTTTTACCACCAAGTGGGGTACTTATGCTTATAAAAGAATGCCTTTTGGCCTTTCAAATGTTGATGCAATGTTTCAATGTGCAATGGACATGGCTTTTCGTAGCTTATTAAATAAATGCACACTTGTTTATTTGGATGATATTACCGTATTTTAAAAAGATTCCAATGAACATCTAATATATTTAATACATACTTTTCAATTATGTAGATAGTTTGGAATATCATTGAATCCCAAAAATTCTATCTTTTTAGTACATAAAGGTAAATTGCTCAGTCATATTGTTTCTAAACAAGGTTTAGCAATTGACCCTTTTAGAACTGAAACCATATCATAGCTATCATTGCCTCATCACAAAAAGGCATTACAAAGCTTTCGGGAAAAGTCAACTTTGTTAGAAGATTTGTTCTAGATTTTGCAGCATTGGTTAAACCATTGACAACTATGTTGAAGAAAGAGAAGACTTTATCTTGGACCAGAAAAGGGAGAGAAGGGTTTGAAGTAATTAAAGCCATTTCTCAAGCTCCTACTCTTGCAAATCCAAATTTTGATAAAGATTTTACAATGTATGCACTTGCAGGAGTTAAAACAATTTCAACTATATTAACTGAGGTTAATGATGAAAATATTGAGTAACCAATTGCTTTCTTTGGACAAAGTTTGCATGACTACAAAACAAGGTACATGTTTCTTGAAAAATAAGTACTTTAAGTAGTCAGAGGACTAAGGAGTATTAAATATATGCTTTCAAACAATAATATACATGTTCTTATTTCTCATCCAAGTGTAAAATCTTTCTTGTTAAATAAATAATTGAATGAGAAGAGAGCAGGCTGGATAACAAAGGTTATGGAATACGAAATTGATATCCATGTTGTGAAAACATTTTGAGGCAAAGGTTTATGAGAACACCTGATTGCTGATATGGAAAAAAAGTAGGATGCATAATCAAAAGATCCAGAACAACATGTTGAATTTACGTATCAACAACCAGATTGCATGGTGCAACCAGAAAATCAGCAACTTGATCTTGTTCAAGAATTTCATGAATCAATATGGATGATTGATTTAGTTAACTATCTAGATCATGTCACTTATCCAAAAGGTATGGACAAGAAAAAATGAAGATATTTCAGGTTACAAGTTGTACCTTATGTTTTTATTGATGGTGTGTTATTCAAAAAAGATATAAACAAAATTTTGCTACGATGTGTTGATTATGATAGAATTCAGTAATTATTATCCGAATTCCATGAAGGACTTGTAGGATGTCATTTTTCAAAGACGTACCACACCCTCAAAAATTATGAAAGATGGTTACTATTGGGCCAATATATTTAAATATTGTTTTGAATGGATCGAAAATCGTAAGAAATGTGCTTTCTTTGTTGGGAAAGAACATTTAACTTTGATGTCCCTACAACCTATTTCAAAGTGGATCAACCTTTCATGTAATGGGGTCTTCATTTTATCGGCACGATAAATCCACCTTCATCGCAAGGACAAAAGTGGATTTTGATAGGCACGTATTATTTTACACGTTGGAATAAAGTAATAGATTTGAAAGATGCTAACAAAACTTTGACACTATCCTTTTATGAACGTATAGTTTATAAATTAAGTGTTCCACCAACTATCATTTCAGATAATGCCTTGGTATTTCTTGGTGAAAAGGTAACAGATTGGACTATCAAACACAAAATTTATTTAAGTGTGTCATCTAATTATTCCCCATAAGGTAATGGGTTAGCTGAAAGTACTAACAAGAATCTTCTAAGGATCATCAGTAGAACACTCAAAGATAACCAGAGATCTTGGCATCTAATTTTGAAATCAACACTTTGGGCTGACAAAGTGACTCCTAAAAGACAAGTTAGCAATTCACCATACATTCTTATTTACGAAAGAGAAGCAAGAATGC
Source organism: Taxus wallichiana var. yunnanensis (assembly GCA_018340775.1). Classification (NCBI taxonomy): domain Eukaryota; kingdom Viridiplantae; phylum Streptophyta; class Pinopsida; order Cupressales; family Taxaceae; genus Taxus; species Taxus wallichiana. The sequence continues at coordinate 69,472,250 of CM031241.1, read as the reverse complement.
ATATTTCAGTTGAGTTACCTGCATTAGATTTGCTACATCAGATGGAGCTAATTGAGAATGAACAATTGCAGATTCATTATGCAAAATTGATGGAATTACAAGAGCTGGGAGATCAAGCTCATATGAACATGGAAAAGAATCGAAATAAGATGAAGAAATTTTTTGATAAGAAGGCTAAGTCTAGAACCTTCAATGAAGGATACATTTTGATGAAATGGGATTCTAATCGTGCAAAGCTAGGAAACCACTCAAAATTTGACACACTTTGGAGTGGTCCTTATATGATTTTATCCTGCAAAGAACACAATGCTTTTCAGCTTTCAAGGCTGAATGGAGAGGAACTTCCCATTCATATGAATGGTATGTTTCTCAAACACTGTTATTGAAAATCCTACAGTGTTTAGTTAGAGTAGGATTTCCCTTTCAATAAGTGCTTCATGCACATTGTATGTTTTTCAATTCAATAAAAGTGCATTCATGCACGTGATCTAGTTTACCAAATCCTTCCCAATTTTATTTCATTTTGGAAGGGTTGGACCTTCAGGAAGGTATATTTTGATTACAAGCTCTGGACTCCTTGTCCAATGGAAAAGATAAAGGCACATGTTTATAAGCTAGCAGGACTTTCCCTGAGGATCACTAAAAGTATCAAATTTTTCTTGTATTTGCGTAAAAATGGGAAACTCGAAACTTCGTTACGATGGATAGAATTAGTGAAGTGACCCTAAGCTAGAGGAGATTCTTTCAGTTCAATATTTGTTCGGCTAGATTAATTAAGGAATACATGTAATTTGTAGCTATGTGTGATGTTACAAAATGTAACAGATCACATAGTCTGTAATTTCATGATTGTCTTCAACAAAAGAACACAAAGCCCCGAAGGAAAGATGTGAAATCTTGATAAAGAATGAAAATACAAAATAGGTGAAATGCTAAGTTTTGGAACAAAAATCATAGTTGTAGATTTTAGCAATCAAAGTTCATTGCTAATGTTATAGGTATTTTAAAGTTCTTTCCTTCATGATTAAATACATTCAATTATGTTATTGAGTTGTTTAATTCATTATACAATCCATATACAAAGATGAAATGTAGAAATAAATACACAACTCAGTTTCAAAATTCAATGTTTTATTCATAAGGAATTTCAAATGTTCCCACACAAGTCATGGGATGTAACTCAGAAGTAAATTACAACTACTAAAGTAAGAGGTACATATGCATGAAAAAGAAATTAAAGGAGTATGAAAGAACCCTTAATTACCTTGGTTTCCTTTGTTTCGGTTGATGCATTTCCACCTCTAGCTTTGGTCCATCTTCATCCTCGCTTCTTAGCAAATGGCACTATACTTGAAAACAAGAAAAGGTAAGATTGTCAATCACAAGCTCAAGGTTGATTCATATTCCTATACTATCCAATTTCATGCAAGTGGATCTCCTAGCATCAGGAGGTATAATTTACATGAAGATCAAAGGTATAACTAATAAAAGCATTATTTTGTAGCAGCATACATGACTCATTCACTCAGAAAGTAGGAGAGAAAAACTATGGAATAAAAGAGAGGCCAAAAAGCCTAATGTTTTCTAGCTAGTTTATCTAAATGTGTAGGTATGAGTAAGAAGAAAGAAGAGTTGCATTCTATAACTCAAATAAAAAAAGTACATTTATCTCAGTTCAAACAAAAGGCTAAAGTATACAAATATATCCTTCTAATAATTGATAAAAGACATGCAAATTTAGTGCTGCAATTTCTAGCAACTTGAATAAGAGAATTTGACTAAAACGAAATGGAAAAACGAATCTGAGAAAATTTTGAGAGGGATTCGACATGTAAAATGGACATTTTACATCTTTCCATCATGTTATTTCAAGCTAGTACATGCTTATATAACTCAAATAGTAATACAGAAAGGAGATAATACATTGTATAGTCAAAGTTGAAGAGATACAATACACAATGCAACCAGCTCAATGTACATCTACAAGACTAACTAATAGAGAAGTATGGACACACAAGATATAACTAATGCAAGTAAGGAGTAAGTACTCAAAGTAGTAGGCATGTGTTTCAGCTAAGAATCTCATAGCACAAGTGAAGATATTAAATTTAAAAAAAAAGATCATAGTTTCAGCATGACTCATTCACTCAGAAAGGACTGAAAAGAAGAGATATGGTATACAAGAGAGACCCAAAATCTTAAGTTTCTAATCATTTTTGAGATACGCATGTATAGATTGCAACAAAAGAGATAAAAGCATGCTTTACAGTTTGTTGTTATGGAAAATAAGCACAATAAAGAAAGAAAAGTGTTCATGATGTCTACTTTTAAAATTTTCGAGAGATAACATGTACAACAAGAATTCATGTGGCCACAGGTATAGTTTCTTAAATGAAAGGAAATCATTAAGAAAAACCTCTTATTCATTTCAGTCAAGAAACTCATAATATCTTGCAAGATGACAAAGTGCATATAGAATCAAAATCTACAAGTATTCAAGAAGATAGTTCATAGATTAACATCATCATTGAAGGAAGAAGAAACACAACTTAAGAGTACAACTCATTCCATATTAGCTTCAAGTTTTAAATGGCTAAGTATAGTTTTGAACTTTATGAAAAGTAACTTATTTAAGTTGAAAAATCATCAAGTATAGAAGTTACAATGCTCAAGAAGCTATCATTGAAATAGAAAAAGGAACATTTGTAGCTTCAAATCCATTACATTGTTCAAGAAGCCAACATGGAGCTATAAAATAAAATATCATTTGAAGATATGCAAAACCATCAAGACTTAAGGAGTAAGCAAATTCATGGTGTAGTGATGGATAACAGTGTATCATTTCTCCAAGCAATGAAACCGTCAAGCAATCAAGACAAGAAAAAAAAATACTGAAGATCATTAGAGTCATGAAAATGAAAGAATTTTGCACACTTCCACAAGAGTAAGGAAACTTTTCAGGATGTTTCTGTTTCAGAACAAGAACAAGAAAGACATAAATTATTTATACTCCTTAAGGACATCTACAACATTCCTGAGAAAATTTTACAGAATCTAAAGTTATCAAAAATGCATGATTAAGTAAGAACATTGTACAAGAGCCCTTCTCAAGAACAATATATTAGAGATAATAAGTGTTACACAAAGGTTGAAATCACATTCATAGTACAAGTTGCAAGTGTGAAGCAACCATCAAGGAGTTATAGAATGTTTTGAAATACTTATGCATAATGCAAAATCGAAAGAATACATTCAAAACCCTTCACACAGATCAACACAAGAGTGTAAAACTTCCTCATTTTTGAACAAAGAATGTCAAGAAATGAGACAGATACCCATCAACATTTATCCTCTTCTATTTCCATTTTCAAGAAAAATCTCGATCTTTGAGTGTTAAGGAAACAAAAGGGAAAAATATTTCAAGTACCCATTGAAGACAGAATGATGTTTTATTATTTTGAGCCACAGTACAAAATATATGGATAAAGATAAGGGAATAGATCATTTTTTCCATGGCCATTATAGATCTACTAAGAGTTTTGCATAGAGATTCAAGATGGAGTGAAACTCACCAAGTTGGATTCGAAATGACGAAACCATGGAGGGATTTAGTCAAGAAACAAAGACCTAGAATGATTTATAAGCTCGTAATGGTGTCACAGAGTAGAAAATGACAAGAAAACCACAATGGTTTCAGAATCAAGTAAAACATGATAAAAAATCTCAAAACTCAATAATGGAAGCATTATTTACAGTTGTCAAACATGAAGCTTACCTTTTTCTTTCATTCCATATAGCCCTTTCTCAATGAGAATGAAGTGCAAAATAGATATTTCATAAACTTTGAACCATGCTTGTGTACAAACAGAACACCACACCAAAGGACCAAAGAGTAATGAAGTATGAATGCACAAAATCCTCAAAGTGAGCTCGAAGGTTTTAATAATGGCGGCCGTCTTATAAATATTTCACTCAGAACCTTAAAATCCACAACAATGACAGCCATACAGGAGCCAATAGGAGCAAGCAATTTTAAAAATAATGACTCAGTTTTACATACACCACAATAGGTTCAAGGTTAGACTCGTGAAGAGATGTAAACCCGGGAAGAAAACCTAAAAGTCAAGGACAATATGCTGAAAAAATACGAAACAAAGTTATTCTAGCAAGCAGAAGAAAACACCATCTTGACGCATCTAAATCAGAGCTTCAAAGTAAATTTCCAAGGCAGCGAGCTCATAAACACTTACCCAAAAATTCAAAGCGTGCCTCCATATCAACAAAAACAAAGATTCTATAAGAAATATTCAATCGAGCTACAATCAGCTTTTAATACAAGTATCCATACCCAAAACTCACACAGTTCGTTTTGCAAAGAATGGTTCAGAGCTCAAATGATAAAAAAATGGCAGTCATTATCTCTTAGATGCTCGAAGATCACAAATCATGATTTCATAGAGCTTCAAAACACTTAGTGCCTCAAGTGAAGGAAAATCTAAAAATTTAGTGCCTCAAAGTGAAGACATCTTCATAGAGGAATCGAGCTTTGCAGATAATAAAAATGGAGGCCATGTAAAAAAATTCCGTGGCTTCTCCTAGAGACTAAACACCAAGTGAAATGATTAGGGTTGAGTTTGTTTTTACTCAAAAAATATTAACCACAATGAAAACCTAACTCTATCAAGCACAAGAAGAAAGAGATTGCATGCATTGGAGAAGACTTGCTCATCAAGCAAAGTTTATTATTAGCAGAATTATTCACCCAACTTTATTAAAAATAGAACACTCAACTACATTTTGACTAGAGTTGTATTTTTGTAACCAAAGCTATTAATGCCTCATTATATTAGCATACTTATTTTTATTCCTTTATTTAATCATGATAAAGGATAGAAATAGGGTGCATCAGTGAGTACAATTTTTAGTCTATTTTTAGGATGGGTGGTACGGATAATTTTGCTATATATTATGTTCATTGGCAAAGCACAAGGGGAGGAATTTTTGGACACATGAGTGCTTTGAAGTAGATTTTTGCCAGTTATTGACCTTTGAATGAGAATTATATTTTTCCTTTCTAATAAATTGTAGTCTTTTGTATGTCTTATTAATCCTTGTGAATGTCAAATTCCCTGGCTAATCATCCTACCTTGTTGTAAATTTAATAATTTCTACATAATATGAGTGTGCATGTGTATCTTAATAGTATTGTTGTGAATTTTCCCTAAATACATTAAGCGTATGGCTTAGTATTCTGTTGAAAAATGTTAGTTTGTGTATTTAGAATTCATTCTTAGATATTTCTGCATGTGCTTAGTCAAATCCCTCAACAATTTTGGTGTATCACCCCAGTTTCAATTTATTTTATTGTCATCTTAATTCCATCAAAACCCCAAAAAATTATCTTAGGATACATCAAGAAGGAACCAGCCTTGATACCGGAGACTCGCCTCAAAAATAGTTATACCCACAAACCTAAGGTGTTTCCATTATATCTACGAATGAGAGAGATCTAAAGAAAGCTTAGAACACCTACAACCATCTCTCTACAGTGGTGCACTTTCGAGAGATAACAAGTTGTTTTTAGCAATGTGGATTATACCTAACACTTCATTTTAACAAGTTTATCACGGTCTGTCGTCCATCGATATGGTCATCAATTTCGAGACTCAAAAGGATGGGATGTTACACTATTGATAGAAGTTAAAATTGAGGTTCTAAAGTGGTGTATTAGCTTTCTTTTTAGTTGAAAAAATAGTAACAAAAAGATCTCGTGAGTCATAGTGAATATCTATCTGTGCTTTTTTTTGTTTGAACCTATTTTTTTGCATGGGTGAGGTGCACAAAAAACGTAGGCTTAGATGTCAAGGACTAAGGGGTTTCCACTCCACCAAAAATTTTCGTAGGCACGATCTCAACCTCATCCCTTATTACGGTATCTACGGGCCTTTGCACTCTGCAAGAATTGAACCCTAGTGGGCTCGTTACGAGCTTAACAACTTCACCAATGGTCCAATGACCGTTAGATATCTATCTGCACTTTTAAATTACATTGCTTTATTACAAAGGCTTGTAATTCTTTATCATGATCAAGCCTTCAACCTATTTTTTAAAAATTAAACCCTTATTTGATAAGGAAACCATTTATTCTTTAATTTAATTGTGCTCAAAGGTGATAATAAGATCTTCCTTAACTATTTTAATTCCTTGAGGGATAATACAATAGGATCTTCTTCAAGTGTACTTTAAAATAAACCTAGATTTCAACCAAAAAGATGCATTCCTTGCATTTTTGGTATGAGCCTTCAGCTCAACAAGAATCCTAATTTAGTGAAGTTAATTGTCAAAGAAATGACATAAAGATAAAAAAAGGAATCTATAAAATAGACCACAACTTACAAGTCCCATGACTAGATGTAGGTCGTATTTTTCAGGGGCCACACATACCAATAACCACCACCACTTGAAAGGCCTTCACTGAAGCCCTAAGTGATCTCACTTTGTCTAGCCCAAAGTAAATATATTATGACATGTTTTTTTAATACTACAGGAGTTAATGACCAAGCAGCCTGGCACACTTCGTGGCACGCTAATGCAAGGTGATTCCTCCCAACCAGTTGTGTAAATGCAAGGATAACCAGTCCCTTGGGCCTTGGGGATTAGAACCTGGGTGGCTTGTTGGTGAGCACTCAAGCCCCACCATCAAGCCACACCCTTGCACCCATATATTATGACATGTTAACTACAACTCACACGGAAATAATTACAATAATGTTTTGAAAGATCTTCATAAATTGTTTCACAATGTATATGCAGGGAGAATTGTAGTGAAGGTTATGGTTATTGGATTTACACATATGAAGTACAATCAATGTATTGCACAAAATAATTTGTTTAAACATCTTTAAAATGTGTGTACGTATTCCAATCATCGTATTCCACAAGACACTCTTTTAGAAATTGGTGTAGAACAAAATCCATCGTTGTTGTATACCTCCACATTTTACGTACATGCCAATAACTGAAATTAAACACCATTAATAGAAAATTATTTGTCACAATTGAGTGCATATCTTACAGGTTTGATTATCCATATATTTTTAGTATATTCTTTTATAATTTATTGGTAACAACGTAGTTACCAAATATGGTGGAAGGGGAGAAATTTTCCTTTTTCTCCATTTAGAATATTTCAACCTTTGATAATTTCAAATGTAGAAAAAATATAAAAATAAAAATGTGTCGTTGAGAAAAATAACTAATCTACCAAAATTAAAATTCATCTTATAATTATCATGAAAGTTGTTTATTATTAATTAAAGTCAAATAAATGTATTTTATTATCTAATAATACACTACAATAATTATGTATTTCCTTACCATTTAAATAATTTTAAATTTGTCATATAATTATATGCTTAGTTATTAACATTATCATATATATATATATATATATATATATATATATATATATATTACAAAATATTTTTATATTATTGGATTTTTTTCTATGGACCGTTTTTTCCTCCATATTTTGTGTCCATGGAAGAAGGTTGGTATCTTAGGTAACAATTAAACACACACCACCTTTAGAGATTTTGTAGGTAGAATTGTTTGTTAAACCAGCAAGAATCAACATATATTTCAACAACCTGCCATTGTTTTTAATTCTCGGTGTCGAACATTTTAATGCCTCGTGTATTATTTTATTTCAAGTTAGATAGATCTTAAAACATTACCTGTCATTAAATATAGAGAATGATATTAAGTTGTAGGTGGATTTTGATTAGGAATAATTAAAATTTAGTTCTTGAGTCGGTGTGACGAGATATTGTTCATGAATGTTCTCTCGAATTTGTTCTCGTGCTAGGAATTTCACTAAGTATGGTTTCATTAACCGTATTTTACAGCTCAAAATGAAATTGAATCGGTTAAATTATATCTAAATTTGATAAGTTCCATTACTATGTTAGAAGGTTTTTTTTTTGTTTTTTTAAAAATTATATTATTAAATGTTCATAGAATAAATTCAGTCGAAGATATTATATCCAAAATTAATTTTTTTGTACTATTATGGTTTGAAATGTTTCTAAAAGTGAAAGAGTTTTTTTTTTTTTTGAAAATTGAGTAAAAGGTCAAATGACCTTTTGTGTATCGGTGTTGGTGTATGGATTTTAATGAGTCTACTAAGGATAAAGTCTTGTTGAGTGAAGGCCTGGAAACACCCGATACGAAGAGTGAAACGGTTGAGGCCGAAATCGTGCCCAGTGTGATTTTTATGACATAAATGCTCCTTACCCATTGTATGTTCCCTCTGTAACCCAATTGTAACACACCATAAAAATGCTCAATCAAAAAAATTGAGTAAATTATATTTTATTCATGATTTTGTTTAAAAGAAATAAGTAATTTAGATTAATTGTTAGTTACAAAAGTAAAATATTAAATTTCATTTTTATATAATTTATAAATGGAAACTATTATTTCACAGTTTTTGTTACAAAATCACCCTTATTTATCTTTTTTCTTCTAACATTTTTTTAATTAATTAAATTTTATTTTATGGATCCTTTACACATGAATCTATGAATGTAATTTTAGATGGATCTACAACATTATTTGAATGAAGGTTTATTTTTCTATCAAAACTAAATGTTTTCTTAATATCATTTCAATTCTTATCTCTTCATTAATGTATTTATAATGTTTTGCATGTTTATAATACAATTATATGTGAATGAAGTTTGGATGTTTTTAAGTAGAAAATATTAATTATTTCAAAATATAAAATTGATCATTTTGATCTCTTTAAAACTTTTTTTGACAATTTCTATTTGTTCTTAAAACATAAATTGGAAAGCTAGATGATTGATTAAATTGTCATAGATTTTTATTTTGTTAGATAGGGGTGACAATCAAATTCCATACCTGATTCCACCCGAGTTGTTTTAAGCATATCCTATTTTTAAGGGAGTCTCAAACAAAACATAATCTAAAAATCATGTAATTTTCATGTGGTTTTGTGTAAATGGGAAGTATACACATGGAAAAAGGTTTGTGGGGATGAAATAGGTCATGTATTACCAATAAATAAGATGGTAAAATTATTCATAAAAAAAGCTGGTAGTATGGAAGCACACCTCAAGTTCAAACACGTTTCAAGGAACATGAAACAAAAACAAGAAAAATGGAGCCCGTAGGTAAAAAAAAAACTAAAAAATCATAACATTAGGCCGCAAAAAAAAGAGAGAGAATTTGTGGATAATTGTCATTGATCTTGTGCCACCAACTGCCATGAAGGTATTTCCCATAAGGGAATCATCTCCCATCTCGTGGTGGCAACTTTAGAGCACACTTTTTTATATTCATTTTGATTTTCCTATCAAATGGGTGGCAAAATAGCCAATTCATGTCGATGTAACTTGTTAGTATCTAGTGGCATGCCCCAAGTTGTGATGGTGAGGAGCGGTGATCCTTATGCTTGCTGCTGAGATGGAAGAGGAGAGTGGTAGCCCACCCAAAATGATTGCATGTGTTGTGATGATAATGACTACGCTAACGATTGTGGCCCCTTAAAGAGGAAGCTTTTGGTAGAGGTCATCATAACTTGAGAAATAACATATGGGGAATTCTCCTGGTGATGTAGAAGATTCTAAAGGTGGGCCACATCCAAATCCACCTTCTGAGCTTGGACTTAAATGTGTCAAAAACCATTAAACACAAACATTGTTTTGTTAAAATTTGAAACATTACAATCTACAAATGAATCATTGAGAAAATAGAATAGAATTTCTCTATTTCCATATGAAGAAAAGAATTTCCACCTAACCATGCGGAACCGAGTGAAGGCCACAGAAAATTTGACCAATCCCTTAATGAAATGGGCTTCTAGAAGAAGGGTACCAACCAAAATGGATGAAATAATTCATGAATCCAAGCCCATATGGTTTGAGCTTTTTGAAAAAACCATAAAAGGTGTATAAGGGTTTCAATTTATCCATAGAAAAAGAAACATTAATTGGGAACACTTTAGTGAATGATCCTATGGCCAATGGGTAATCCCTGATAAATAATACACCATGCAATTTGAGAAATGTTAGGCTCTATAATGGTAGACCAAATAACAGAGAATTAGTGTTGCTAACACCAATAATAATAATGAAGTGACAAATGAAAATTGATTTTATCCACCATTAGTAGCTTAGGAGATAGCAAATCATAGCCTTTACTATATGAACAATTTAGAAAAGGTGTATTTGGAAACCATTTCATGTCCTTCCACTAAGGCCTAGAGGAAAAATCCCAATTTTATGTGACATCTTGGTCGGATAGCTTCAAGAATGGCTTGATATGATTCAAGGTCGCCATTAGCTAATGAGAATCTAACCTTAGATTTTGGTTAGATCACAAGTTGTCGATATGGATGATTAAATATGTCTTGCAATGTGTGAATCCATTATTTGAAAAGCTTAATGGCATGAACCCGAGCAACCTCTACAAGATGGACATTGTGGAAGGTAATGACAAATGACCACAACACCGAATGGGAATAAACGGATAGCCCTGTTTTGAACTCATATCCATTCCGAAGAAGTCATGGTTTGATTTTCTCCTAAACATTCCAAATAGTTTTTATATCAAATGAACCACCCATTTTAATAGGGGATTTAGTAAAAAAGTAAGTTTGATAAATTCAAACCATTTTAGGTCTTGTGACCTTGAGGTGAACTCTCATTAATACAGCTTATGCAACATAATTTTCCATTTCTATCGACTATTAATCACATAAAAAATCCATTTGGTGAAAAGGGGAGCTCTATGAAGGCCTACATCTAACAATCCTAGTCCTTCAAAGTTGTTGGTCGGAAACAATACTCTAAGAAACCTAATAAAACCTTTTACATTCTTTGAGTTAGACCATAAAAATCTCTAAGAAATTCCTCATGATTTTTGTAAGAAGCATGAGATGGGGCATAACAAGATAGATAGTAAACATGTGTGGTCATAATAAATTTTGAAGAAGTAGGGTCTACATGATTAGGAATTAGAAATATTATATTAGTAATAAGGACAAGGATTGATGTCATAAATATTTTGTGTGTTTTATTTGTAAAAATTCTAAAAAGGTGGAACCCATGTGAAATGATAAGGTTTATCTTATCTTAAAAGATAAGCCTACATGTAAAGATAAGAGTTAAGGTATGGAATATGATTCGTCGTAGTATATTTCTTATCCTATCTCGAGAGATAAGGTGGATAAACCAAAGTTCTATAAATAAAGAGGCCACCCGCCCTCATTTAGCATAAAAGGAAGTGGTGAGAAATATTGTATGAGTGAGTGTGTGAAGGAAGCCATCATTTAGAAAGTGTGTTAAAGAAGCCATTAAGAGGTGTAATTGTGAAGTTTCTCCCATAGTTATTGTTGGAAGGAAAGTGAAGTTAGTAATGCTTAAAGTACCTCATGGGTGAGATTGTAACAATTTCATGTTGATATTATAATTTACACTTATATTTCAGATTTGTCATCATTCCTTGGTATCATAGTCTATGGTATTCTTGTGTTATGTTTGTTGTTGTGTTTCCAGATTACATCCACCAAACTAAAAGTTGTGCATTAGTAAATAATCATAGCACGAGGAGTTCCCAGTGGAGAATTATCATAGTGCCGGATTGGTGATGACAGAACCCAAGGAACCTCTATAACATACACATTGTGGAAGGTAATGACAAACGACCACCACATTGAATGGGAATTAATGGATAGCCCTATTTTGAACTCCATTCCATTCCAAATAAGTCATGGTTTGATTTTTTCCTAAACATTCCAAATAGTTTTTATAAAAATGAACCACCCATTTTAATAGGGGATTTAATAAAAAGCAAGTTTGAGAAATTCAAACCCTTTTAGGTCTTGTGACCTTGAGGTGAACTCTCATTAATACAGTTATGCAACATAATTTTCCATTTCTATTGACTATTAATCACATGAACAATCCATTTGGTGAAAATGGGAGCTCTCTGAAGACCTACATCTAACAATCCTAGTCCTTCAAATTTGTTGGTCAAGAAACAATACTCCTAAGAAAACCAATAAAACCCCTTTACAGTCTTTGAGTTAGACCATAAAAAATCTCTAAGAAATTCCTCATGATTGTTGTAAGAAGCTTGAGATGGGGCACAACAAGATAGATAGTAAACATGTGTGGTCATAATAGCTTTTGAACAAATATAACATGTACCTACTAACAAGAGAGGCTTCATGATTATAAATGACAACTTATTTTCAACTCTATTAATAACATACTACTAGATATGAGAGGGTGTCTCCCAAAATGTAAAATGATTCACAAAAATTGAAATATTTTGTCATGTTGAATCCATTTCCATTGGAAAGGAGATAACTATGGGGGAGGAGGAAGAACAGAATATTTATACCACTAAGTCTTTTTCCATTAAATGCTCAAACTCAAGCCAATGAAATATACATTCAGAAAGGAGAAATCCTCCTGAACATTAGCATCATTTTCAATTAAGGTGAGAATGTAATCATATGTAAAATGGACATTAAAAAAATAGCTTAGTAGGAGGTAATCCTGATAGCATAATAATTATCACCAAGCTATGTTGAGTGGCATCGGTTTGAAGATAGGAGAATTCTTTGGTCACTAACACTTAAAGAGCAAGATCCAAATATTTTTTGGTGTGAGGTCTATTTCCACCTCACCACGTTAGTCATCTTACTTAGGTGAGCATGGATCTAGGTGTCATAATAGTTATAATAGATACCCTTATGCAATATGTTATATATGTAAGTGTGTGTTATAGGATTTACTTTTCCCATTCGGAAAGTAACTCCTCTTCTCCATCATGAAGGAATCATTATCTCTATGTGGTAGTTACTCAAAACTCCCATATATGTACACCTCTCCTACTTGATGTATGAGCATGGGGATTGAGCCCATTTTCCTTTAATACATGTAAATTATTTTTATGGTTGAGTTCTTGCTTGAATCTTGAAGCTACACCATTATGATGTTGAGTGTAACTCCTTGATGTACACAGATCCTCTCTAGGTATTTTTCCTTCCTCGCTCCATTATGACATCAGATCTCAAGGATTAGAATCATGTTGCTCTCTTCAGTTTCCTACTACTCTTCACCTTGTAGTTTCATGTGCAACCTCTCATTCTTTTCTTTGTTCTCTATCTACATTTTTCAGGGGTTCTTGTTTTGTGTGTTGGGTGTGTTGTTTTGCTGCTACTTCATGTGTTTAGAATCAGGAGAAAATTAAGAGTTTGGAGGTGCAATTTTGAGTTTATTTAAGTTTAAAATCTGGTTTAAAGGTCTGACTTGGCCCCATCTCACCGAGCTGGGAACCAAGCTACCCTATCTCACTTGACAACTCGGTGACCCGTTTGCATTAGGAAAATTTTTGGCTCATGTTTTATGTTCAATTCAAGTGTTTTGTATTCAAATCACGTAACACACTTATATATTAGGTTGAACTGGTGTTTCATGATTCATATCTGTGTCGGTTTCTCAATTTGTTTGATCCTTTGATATGCCCTTCCTAGACAATGATCACACACCACTCGACACTCAGTCTGCATCCACTCGTGTTTCAACCTACATAACTTGTGAAACATTTATTTTCTTGTGCATCCATTTTACAGGGATTGCTTTGTATTGTGGTGGATACTCATGTCATTTTTTGCATTATTCAGGTTTTTTATTGTATTATATTAATGCATCGGGTTAATTTTGGTTTGCATGGTAGAACTTGTCTAGCTAGGTTTGTTATTTCCCTCTAGTTTGGCTTGATCTGTTAGACATATAGGATTTACCTCTTATTTCAAACATCTCTCTGCCTCGAGTTGTAGTTGTTTTTTTATGCGGGTCCTTTTCCTCATTTAGGTGCATTATGTCCTGTCATATTGAGATATTCTCTTGAGTAAGTTTATTTCTTGCGTGGGTCAAAATTTCCTTACTTGCTTGAATCTCTGGATTCTCTATTTGCATTTGGATTCCTTGCATTATCTCGACCACTCCCCTATTTGGATAATTGTGTATTTTTCCTCTAGACTGGAGCATTAACTCTACATCATCCCTCTACTTGGACATTACCTATCTCCTCAACTCCCACACTCTGTTCATTGATAGCTCATGCACATGTCCAATGTAACGACACCTCAACTCAAACAACACGTAGAGATCTATAGCTAATATACCCCTTGGCACGTGGCATCAACTCCCCTACTCCCAGTCTGCTCAACATCCAAACATGACCCTGATCTTGGAACAATTTCTTAGTTCCTACTCAAATTAATGACCTAGTAATGAAAAAAACTAACTCAAAACATGGAGGGTTTATGGTACCTTGAGATGGGATGGGAGAATACGGGTGCTAAATATGAGGACCTCCTTTCTACAAGTTGGATGATCTAGCACAACAAAGAACATTTGAAGAAAAATGAATTATTAGATAGGATTAAGGGTTTAACCACTAAGTTGGTTCCAAGAAGCATGAAATTTCTTGGATGGATGTCAACCCTCTTGTAGATAATATGAAATATAAAACCCAATAATGGATTTGATAAAAGCATGAAATATCTAAAATATAAATCTGAAACGTAGATCTAAGATGATAAAAAGTAGATCTAAATCAAATATGACAAAACAAAGAAAACCAGATAGGGGTTGATGGTGACCCAAGGCCACAATGTGCCATTCGGTGATGATTAGGGCTAGATGAAGGACACCTGCACCCAAAAAAATCTATGAGCTCTTGCATGTATGAATCTGATATGAACTGTACCTATAAAAAAATCTAGTCTAGACACAGAAACCCGCAAAATAGATTGAACCTAGAAAAGTGGAAAGGATGTAAGAAATCTAGAGAAAGTGATCGTAAGCGGGTGTGGAAAATAGAGATGGGTCAATGGTAATGAGGGAAAATTAATAGCGAATGGGGCTTAATAGAATAAATATGGAATGACAGAGTGTAAGAAAGGGAAGATCTGAGTGATAGAGACAAAATACAACCAGAAATAGAGATTAATGAAGGCATGAATGACAGAAAGAATATGAATAACAGTTTGGATCGAAGACGCTTGGGCAGAATCAACAAAGACTAGGACTAATTAGGGTATGAACGAAAATGAAATGACTTAAATGGATACCTGTAGACAAAAATGAATGTTAAAATGGAGTGAGGCAGAGTCCCTAAAGATACATGAGCCTATACAGGGTGTTAGTGATAACAAAATGCAACAATATGACAATGGAAGCAAATGATATGACAAAGTAGATGTACAAAATATCTAAGAATACTTTAATATGTGTAATATAGTTGCAGTAGTATGTAATAATGAGAACAAGATCACAAGATAGCCTGAAAATCGTGGTGTCGCATCCCTAAGAAAGAAGGGGGAAAGGGCATATTTACAAGTTTGATGGTGACCTGGTTGGGTCACTACTAATTGCAGGGAGCCATCCATTACGGTGGTAGGATGATGCCTAACTCGAGACAAAGAGGCCCAAATGAAGTGGGTTTAGGGTTTAGATGGATATATATGAGATAGGGTTGCATAGAAAGGATAAGAGGATAGGTGTGAGGTTATAATGAGTAAATAAAGGGCTTAGATATGTGAATTTATTAAATGAGGGCCTATGGATAGTAAATTAATGGATTTAGGGATGAGAAATGAGAGACTTAGGGATTTGAAATGAATTAGATGGGGATTAATAATGATTAGGGATATTTATAGTGGTTTAGGGAAATTAAAATAATGAGATGAGGATTAGAATTAATTAGGGATGATTAATTAATAAAATGAATAATGCACGGTTAGAGGTGGGAAATAGGAAATAATGGGATAATTTGAATTTAAGAGGGAAAGGGGAATTCAAATGGGAAACCAAGATGAATGAGAATGAATGTGGGGTGAAGGGGAGGAACGATACCAAAAATTGGTGTCTACATTTGTCCCTTTTTAGTGAGTGGTTTGCGTTGGGCAATCCATGAGGTAAAAATGAGAAGAATGAATGATGATTTATTAGGTGCTCTCCCCCTCAAACTTGTGATTTTCACCATAACGGAAGTCGATCACAAGGTTGAAAGAGATAGATTAGAGGAAGGATGAGAAAAGGGGAAAAATGGATCATATATCCCAGATTAGGATTAAAAATAGTAAAATATGGCAGTGATTTTGATATCACTTCGGTAGGGAATAAAGGATAGTCTCAATAGAGATGGAGGTAATGTCTGATAGACTGGTGAGTGGTAAAATTCATTGCAAAATAGAGGGAAACCATGGGGGATCCACTTACTTAAAAAAACATGTAGTAGGACCAATGGGTCGAAGGCAAGGATCAAGCATGCACAAAAAAATGTGAAAAAGGTTAGGACAATAATCAAGACATCAGGAAGAGGGGTGGGATCAACAATAATGCATCTGGAGAGGGACAAAAGAAAACATAATCCAAATATGCCCCAAGATGGAAGATAAGAGTTTCCACGAAGGAGAAGGTAATGAATACCGAGGATAAGATGGAATTGGTCACAAAAATAATGATGACTCAAGAGGGCATAATATTTCAAGGGATAGATAATCGAGTGTGTGCAAAACAACACAAGGATGTCAGAAAGGAGGCCAAAAAATTTAAAGGTGGAAGAAAATATAATTTGGAAAGGATGGTGTAATGGAATAGTAATGATTAATGTTGATGATCATGATTTGTGAACTTGGTAGATGTATTAAATGTGTTTTGTTAAATGATTATGGAGGGGATGAGAGATGGGATGTTATAAACTAAGTGTGAATGTTTTGAATGTGATGTTTGATGATTTTAATGGTTAATGAGAGGCAAAATACAAGTTATGCCTTAAAATATTATACATGTTTTGTAAAGGGATAACCATAAATAAATAAAACGTGACCTAACGAGGAGATGTCCCAAAAGAAAATTTAAATGACACGTGATCGTAGAAAAGAGTGCATGAAGAAATGATGTTGTAGAATAGATGGGAGGTAAACAAGAAGGGAACCACTTAAAGTAATGAACTTGTAGTGAATAACAGATGTTAACAAATAACCAACAATAGTTAGTCATTCCAAGGATCATGTGGGAAAATATGGAAATTGAACTCATAAACCTATTTTTGACACAACAAAGTGGGTTGAGATGTGACTTGTATACGATAACTAGGTCTCCATAGGTTGATTTCAATAGGTATATGCCCCAACTTTGGGTAGGGGAAAAGTAAATTGATCAATGCGGGAAGTTTGCGAAAAATAAAGTTGATCGATACGGGAAGCTTTCTTAGGATGTTGATTTTGCTTGACATATGAGATAGAAGGCTTATCAATGTAGGAATCCTTTACTTTCATGATACAAGGAAGTAGCCATCCTTGGAGGGAGTGGTCTACTTTATAATTTTATGAATTTTATGGAATGACATGGATGATATACATGATAGCCATCCTTGGAGGGATCGGTGTATATTTTTTATTTTTTCTTTCTCTATTCTTTTCTTTTTTTGACATGAACAATTGTCCTTTGAAGGATCAGTCTATTTTTTATATCTTTGATGAGAATCCATGGAAATTTTTGAATTTACATGGGGAAGATTTGGGAATAGCTTCGTAGGCCACATAAGAGGGGATAATGATTATACAAGTGACACTTTTTGTCCCTTAACCTGATTCCTATAGGTAAACAAGAGGGTGATGGATGTAATGATCATGGAGTTCTCACCAAGAAGGAAGAACATATCCATAAGGAGCAGAGCCATGGTACCCTTATTTAAGGTCATTACTAGGAAAGTGACCGTAGACCACATAATTCCAAATCATTACGATGAGAGATGGAAATGGATAGTGATGGATGGATGATCATAGGATAACCTAAGTTCTCATTTGTAAGAATGCTAACAATAGAATGGCTGCAAGTGTAATACATTAAGGGGTTTTTGTTCTAGTTTTCCTTCTAGGGCCCCAAACCCATAATTATGCATTATAATGTAAGGTCCAATCCAGTTAGGAGAAAACTTTCCATGTTGGCTCCTTTCCTAAGTAGTGACATTTTTATTTTATTTAAGGACGAGGTCACTTATGTTAAATTCGTGTTCTTTAAGATGTTTATTATAGGCACATTTGATGCAATCTTGATAAACATGATGATGTTTATTATAGGCGTGTTTGATGCAATCTTGATAAACATGATGATGTTTCAGAGTGAGAAGATGACGCTCATCTAACAACTCGATCTGTGCTAAATTATCTTCCTGATAATATTCATCAAAGATGAATTCGCGAAGAGAAACATGCAAAGAAGGAATTTGGACTTCAAGAGGAATAATGGCCAAAGGGCCATAGAGAAGAGAGAAAGGAGTAGTACTTGTGGAATTGTGGATGCTAGTTTGATAATCCCAAAGAGTGAATGGAATATGAAAGTGCCAATCACGATCTGATTTATCAAAAGTCTTGGCAAGAATTTTGCGAAGATTTTTGTTAGCGGCTTCGGCTTGACCCTTAACTTGAGAATAATATGGAGAAGAGAATCTAAGCTTGATATTGAAGGAGTCGCAAAAAATCTTTAGGTTTTTATTTTTAAGGAATTTCCATTGTTCATGATGATTTTATGGGGGATTTTGAAGTGGAAAATAATGTGTTGATAGATGAAATTAATGATTTGATTAGCTTTAGTTGATGTGAGTGGAATATCTATCACCCACTTTGTGAAATATTCAGTAGTAATGATGATAGAATGATGGCATTGAGAAGAACATGAATTGATGAGACCGATGAGATCAAGCCCCCATTGTGAAAAGGGCCAAAGATCCTGAGTTGGTGGCAATGACTAGCTAGGAATGTGGATTAGATTAGACTATTTTTAGCATCTGATAAATTTCTTGACATATTCACAACAATATTGATTGAGCGAGGGCCAATACTAAACCATTCAAGGACAATTTTGGTAACTTCCAAACAACTAAAATTTCATCCACATATGCCATCATGGACCTCTTGAATAGAGTGAGTGGATTCATGATATATAAGGCAACAAAGAAAAATACCATCAAAGCCACATTTGTAGAGGATGTCGTCGAGGATGACATAGCGGTTAATGTATTGAATAATGGACCTGTTATCTCAATTTTCACCCCAGGAAAAAATTGGATCACCCATGACCCCATGCAGAAAGAAATCCAAGAAATGGTTCCGTCGTACGAGCCCACGTTTCAAATCCAAAAATAGGTAGTAGGTGGGCTCTACAATGGAATAGCGGGGTCAGGGAAGAACAAAATAGTGTCAAAGAAACCATAGGCTCAAAGGAAAATAAATGGATAAGGTTCAAAGTCTTTGGGCTCTGTAAATGATTCGAACGAGCACCAAAAATGACTAAGTATGGAGGAGACAGTGAAAGTTGAAAAGTGCCCAAATGGCACACCTCCAAAGATTAAATCCCAAGTGAAGACCTAAACAAGTGTCAAGCCTCCACGTGTCCAGAACCCCAAAATTCACACCACCCATTGAAAATACTTTGACTCAGTGGAAGGTGCCAAGTGTCCAAATGACACTACTTCAAAGATAAATCCAAAGAGCGGGGACCCAAATGAGCGTGGTCTCACCACGTAGTCCAAATTAAAAAAAGTGGGACAGAGTGGGCCCAAAATGACTAAGTATAGAGAACTAGTGGAATCCTCCATGTGTCTCAATGGCACAATTTCAAAAGGAAACTCGGAGGCAGTCCGCAAATGAGCACAAGCTCGCCACGTTTCCCAGGTCCAAAAAATGGACAGAGTCAAGGGTTGAATAGTCAAAGTAGAGGCAAGCCTGCGGAAGGAGCCAAGTGTCAACATGGCACTACCTCAAAAGTAAAATTTGGGGTGGGTTTCCAAACAAGCACCAAGCCTCCACGTGTCCAAGGTCATACTTTTGGCCCCACTAAGCAAAGAGACTCCGGAAAAATACAAAAAAGCCCAAAGAGCTTGCGAAAGCTACCACGTGTCAATCTGGGGTAATTTTAGAAGCAAAAGGCAGGGGTTGAATCTTCAAGGTGTGTGAGGCTACCATGTGCACTGATACGAATAGACTTTTTCAAATATTGAGTGCCCGCAACCCTAATCTTCAGATGGCCATATCTTTTGACTGGAAACTCATATTTGGGTGGGAGAAGACTTTTTGGAAACGTCTTGACACCCTCTACGCCATGGAAACTGTACGACAGAAAAGTGACATACGAAGATGATAATTGACAAGTGACCTTCCCTGTACCTAACTTCCCAAGGTCATGCCTAGACAGCCAGTGGTTTGTAATGAGGGTGACTTAGATGAATCCATAATCGGGATTATGGCTAGTTTTGTATGATAGAAAAAGCTACAAGTGAGGATGAGAATCGGAAAACAACATACCATAGTTAACTATGGGAGGATCAGTGACTAATATCTAGTAGTTGAAATGACAAAGAGGAGATTTAGAGGCTATGAACGGGTTAAGTAAGTTCCTATGGTTTATTCTCTTAATTAGGATCTAAGTATTAATCTAAAATGAAGTCTCTTAAACTGAAAATAACAATTTATACTACTCACTGAAAGGAAACTAATCTAAACAAAATACATGATTGAAACATTATAATTAAAAACAACAATTAAAATACTCTTTTACTAAAACTAAAAAGGCAAGATAAGTGGTGTGGTTACTCACTGTGCAAATGTATGAATCTAGATAAAAGACAACTAATTATCTTAATTGAAAACCTTCAATTCTACCTCGAAGTGAGGAACAAATCATAGTTTCTCGAAACTATAATTCCCCATAGATTCCTGGCAATATTGAAAGTGATCCATTCTCTCTGCTTCTCACTCTTATTCCGGCTCTCGGCCTTCTTTTGTATTCAAGGGTATAGTCCCTTTCAAAAACTATTTGCGATAATAAAAAAATATTGAAAGTGATCTTAACTGAAATAAAATGATTCACTACTCTATTTGATACATTGTAACTAGAACTTTAATAGCTCAAACTTGGTATTTACAGAACAGTGGCAAATCTAGTTATGTGTCACTTTGTCCCCTCATTGTGATCTCCTCATTCCTTCATGTTTTCTTGAATCCAAAAAAGCATGTATATGATAGTATCAACAGAAGATGGTATTCGAAGAATGGGAGCTTTAGATATAGACTCGATTCCAATGCAAGTAGGAGAGGGATAGTGCAAGTGAATGGAGCTTGAATATGTAATTCCTAGTGGGATTTATTATGTGAATACAACACAAGTGTACCGTGAGTTTTAGAATCTATCCTTGTGACAAAAAAACCTAAAACTTTTAATGGATTCTAAGCTAGAAAAGAAGTTATTCTATGCTAAACCGATTGTATGGAGCAGCAATGGAGCAAGAAGATTGAATGGCTTCTAAACAACAAAGGAAAATAGATAATTGATGCAAAACATGAAGCTAGTAGACCTCTAAGCAAGAAATTCAAAACTGAATAATAGAATTGAGAAGATGAGGGGCCATTTTCTTGAAAACAAGTTGGCTATTTATAACCAATGCATTTACCAGAGGGTAACTCCCATTTGAACTCTTTTACTATAAACAAAGGAAAAACACTATTCACAGGGAGCAAAAACATTAATGCAAGCCAAAGTGGTTGAAGAAAGTGTGTAAAATTCAAGATTTACATTTTATGTGATCATCAAAAGGATCTAGAAAATGCGTACAGGATAGCCACCCTATGCAGGGCAACAGGTTTTGTCACTAAAGACAAAATTGCAAGAAGAAAGGGGAAAAAGGGAAAAACAAAGCATGTGGAGGCTGAGCGGGGCATGCGGGATACAAGTGTATACTTGGTGAGCCTTTTTGGATTCCAAACACCTTGCAAGGAGACCCGTATCATCATTGGGGCATGTGTAACATCGTTCCGATGCAGTGTAGTACCTTACAATTTTAGGTACGTACATATTTCCCCCTCGAGAGAAGCATTTTAGCCATGAAGAGGCATAAAATGGTGGATCTCGAGTATGGCGTCCCAAAATGGGGAGTTAGGAGCTATACATGACATGCCCATGTGCTAGAAAGTCACCATCCAAGATCCTGCTTACTTGCAAAATGAAAAAGGGGACTTAAGTGCGAGATAGATTAAAAAATTTGAGAAATAAGTCTGAATTGATAAGAAAAGAGGACTTACCATCTATGCGAGGTTTAGAACTTACCTCCATCAGTGCTCCGACCCTGCGAAAGACATTCAAAATCAAGTTAAGAGGGCTATTTATATAAAATGAAGTCATTTTACTATTCATTTGTGTGGATTGATTTGATAGATTTTGAGCTCTAAGACCCACGGTGACGGTTTTCGACGAGAGTATAGTCAAAATGTTTGTGGTGAGATAGCGATCATGCCTCCGAGAGCAAAACATCGACCCACGAAGTCTTAGGTTAGTTCTTCTCGATTTATCACTTTTAAACCTAAAATGTGGAAATAATGAAATCTTTCCCTTGGGGGATCATTTTTGAAAATGTTAGTTTTAAATGTGTCTTTAGGGGGCCCATAGGGTAGGTTTCTTTTTTGTTAAAAGGGGTTTTTTTGCTTGTTTATAATATTTTTTAGGGCTTACGGCTCATTTGGTTTTACAGAGGGAGGATTGCCACCCTATGCAAGGTGGTGGTTACGGGACCGCCACCTTAGAAGGCTACGATTACAGAACCACCGCTCTACACAGGTGTCGGTCCATGACAGAGGACAAAATAATGCAAATTTTAACTTGGTTTTTGCATGCATAAATTTTTATGTGTTTTTACTAGTATTTTCAACTAGATTTTAGTACTAACTTACTCCTTTTTTTGTTTTTGGGTGTATGTAGAAGAAGTAGGACTACATCAGATGGAGCTGGGAGAGGGAGTGTGATTAGCTCTCGGCAGTGTTGGAGGAACTCTCCCAGGCAGAGCGGGATACTCTCTAGAGGGCTGGTATATGGAGGATTGCACAGGTTCCTCATGTTGCACCTACTAGTCACATATTGTGTGACTTGTTCTCTTATTGGGATGCGGATCGAAACACCTTCCGATTGCCAAGAGTTAGGGGTGAGTGGTCCATCACCCTGGAAGATGTTTACTGATATACTAGGGGTTCTCGATCCTTGGGTGGCAGCTGTCTCTTCAGACAGCAATATCTAGATCATAGGTGGTTCAGTGGACCACCTATATGGGAGATGCGGTCATATCGATGGGGTCAAAGAAGAGCATGAGGATCCGCTCTATTATTGAGTCAAACATTCCCTTGCTTTGCAAGGCCATTATGGGCATCCTTGTATCCAGACTGATTAGGGACAAGGGAGGGGACACCCTCTCAGTATCGTTGGGCTTCTATTATTACACGATTGAGGGCCATGGATGTGTCTACGCTTGGGAGAATATATCCTTGAGACTACCTACCATGACTTATACAGGGTAGTCTGCTTTTGGGCAATCATCGAGCCACCCGACTCTTGTTATGAGTTGGGTGTATGAGCATATTATCCCATATGGGAGAGGTGTAGAGGTGGAGGATCTCGGGGCCATCAGGGCAACGAGGTGGATGGGGATGATAGTTCTTAGAGCACCCCACTAGCCAGTGGCTTCCTTAACTACTGCAGACATGGAGGCCACTCCTTATTAGGCCATGGCAGGGGTATGGGGAGAGGAGACCGTCACTTTGATTGCATGTCAGACCACCAATCAGTTGATAGATAGGGTAGGAAGTTGGAGATACACCCCTTTGACAGAGTTCCACAGCAGTTTGGCCTCCCTTATAGCGGCATGCTTCCTCCGGTGATGCTAGTGTATAGATCTATCCGTGAGGCTCAGGGAGGTCCTAGAGGCCGGGGTTGGACTATTGTTATGCCTGGTACTCCTATTGTAGCTAGGAGGGTGGTATGTGTATGAGGGAGAGCTGGTGCTCCTCGGACACCCTTCGGATTATCGTAGTCCTGCTCATAGCAGTGATGATCCCATTGACGTGGACTCTGAGTTTGAGGAGTTCATTGGGGGGAAACCAAGGAGGAGACAGAGGACATGGAGATTAGTGAGACGGGTGGTGGGGGGATGATAGTGATCTTGAGTGGCATGATACCTAGGAGATCCTGCAGGCCGAGAGGTCGGAGCAGAGCGCAGAGAGGGTGACTCTAGTTTTAGAGGAGTTACTCTCTCAGGACCCAGGTGGAGATGGCGAGTCTATTGTAGACTATCACATTACCCCAGATATGGGAGAGGGGCACCATCGAATGATGGTGGCATTAGTTATAGGCGCAAATCCTAGAGATCCTTCTTGGAGGCCTGACAATCCTAGTGAATTGTCACTCTTCTCCTAACATTTGTTTTAGTTAGACTCATCTTAGTTTGTTATTTCTTTTTGTTTCATTTACTCTTGATTCTATAGTTGATTCTTTTCTAACTTGTTTTCTCTTTTGTTTGCAGCCACTATTGATGAGTGGCGAGAATTGATTTTCTGATTGTATACCGATACCCTACTTCTCCCCTCGGAGAAAACACGTGCTGAGGTTTCCATTGACGTAGGGGAGCCCTCAATAGCCGGTAGGCACACCGATGTTTTTGCCTCTATCTAGTATGTGGTGAAGATCATGACTTCTCTCCGCACGGAGGTGGATGGATATAGGACAGCCAAGCACTCGATGAGGAGGAACCATTCTCATAGCGAGACACTAGCTACTGGGTATGACCGTGAGCCCTCAGTGCATTCAGAGTGCCAAAGCATAGCCGATTCCTAAGCGTGGTTGCGCACCCTCTGAGGGATCCCATAGGGATTGAGAGAATACTTTTGTAGTATTTTGTCAGATGTTTATATGAGTGTTTTTTTACTTTCTAGGCTTATTGAGTGTTTTTACCATGCCTAGTGCATGATGGCATTGTATATGAAACTTGATTTATATATATATATATATATATATATATATCTTTTTTGGTTCAAGACTCTTGGTGCCAAGAATTTTGTGACTCGTTTCCACATGTGTACTTATATGTTTTTAGAATATTTGTTTTTCACATTTTTAGAATGTATGCAATGGATAACAAGTGATAGTAAATAGAATATTTTACTCGTATGTTTTTGTAGTTCTGATATGAGATGATACTAGCATATGGTAGCACCGAACTTTTGAACTCTTTGGGCAATTTGTATAATTTTGTCTTATGTTGGCAAGACGTGATGAATGTATAGTGATAAAGAGATGAACTTGCCCCAATCCTAAATCCATGCAACTAGTAAGATGCGAGGGCTCAACACCAAGAGTTAGGAAGGGCACAAGTTGTATGAGTTTGACTGAATAGAATTATGAGAGACAGACAAACTAGTAAAAAAACCAAATTTGGACCTACACACCCACCCTACCCAAAACTACTACCAAGCTTAGAAGGCCACTTACTTTTCAGTTTATCTAGACTTAGATTCATAAATGGCAACCTGGTTGACAAAATATGGTTTTGAGGATTTGATCTCTTTGGAATTTGGATATTTGTTTTCTTTTAATAGGATTTGATTTGTGTTTTTAGCATACCAAGATTTGTTCATTTGTGTGACTAGACCCCCTACACCCTGCCTCACGCCACTAGTAAGAAGCATGGGTTTGTCACCAAAGGCAAGATATAGGTGAGTAAGGGAACTTCTTTCCTTTCCCAACCTCACACCACCAGTAAGAGATGTGGGCTTATCACTGAAGGTTGATGGGGAAAAGAAGTGTGTAAAATAAAATATTTTGTTTGCTTGGTGCTTTTGATTTCATTTGATTTTGACATTTCTGATCTATGACTTTGGGATATCCTTTCATTCCAAGAGATTTAAGAGGGATAGATGTGACACCAAGAAGCTTCTAGAATAGACCGTAGGCAAGGATAGCTTCACCTAGTAGAAAGAAAGAGCAAAGCCAAGTATGCAGCCTTGGTATGGTTTCCGTCAATGTTTGTCTATCAAATTTGATGAGAAGATTTGAAAATAGTTGATGATGTTTGGAGAGATGTGACATGAATGCTTTTGCCAATATCTTCAGAAATTTGCAACATATTTGTTTTAAGAGTAAGCTCCTGGACTACCATTTTTACAAAATGGACAGAATGAAGCAGCTAAGAGACTAATGCAATGTAAGTAGCTATAATGTACTAGTAATGACTTTGGTGTTTTATGCGTAAAACCACTTAAGATGCAAGGAATTGATAGTTTCACTGAATTCCTTGCCTTATAGTGTGCACAAGAGATATGCACCATTTTTGTAGTCCTTCATGACTCGGTACAGCCCAACCATTTGGGTTGGAACTTCCTTCCTTCGCCATTTTTCTTATCGATCCGGTCTGTCTAGTCTTAGAACTAAATTTCCTACATATATTTCTCGCTCGTAGACTTTTTTGTTGTACTACCGGCACATCCGGTCAGCATAGAATCTATGTCGTTGTTTGGCATTTAACCTAGCCTCTTCAAGGCTTTCTAGTTGAGAGAGAGGCATTCCTCCTGTAATCTTCTTCATCTAGGATCCCTTGTAATGAGATACAGAGACCGGGTATTTTAACCTCAAGCGGAGAATCTGTCTTCTGCTCCGATTACCAACGAGAAAGGAGTTACTCTTATTGGTGTTCTTATTGAGGTTCGATGGGCCCACAAGGCCGATATAGTTTTAAATGCCAATCTTACTTGTTCTCCTTGACCATTTTGAGGAGAATAGCTTTTAACGTTTTGTTTGTCACTTCAGCCTATCCATTGGCTTGAGGGTAGTAAAGAGAGGCCGTATGATGGTTTATCTTGAATTTTCTACATAACTCATGGACTTCGTCATTTTTAAAGGACGTGCCATTATCTGAGATAATGACTTGTGGGATGCCATACCTACAAATAATTTGGTTCAGAATGAATTTGGCAATTACTGAACCTGGTATTGTGGTGAGAGGCATGGCCTCCACCCATTTGGTAAAGTATTCCATGGTTATAATTATAAAATTATGGCCATCAATTGATGAGGGAGATAATTTCCCTATCAAGTCTAGACCCCATGTGGAGAAGGGCCATGGAGTCACTATTGGTTGCAAGGATTATGCTGGCATGTGAATCTCATGAGAGAATTCTTGGCATTTGTGGCACTTACGTACAAATTCCACTACGTCATGCTCGAGAGTGGGCCAAAAATAGCCCATCTAATGTATTTTGTGAGTGGTGGCGTGACCACTAAAGTGGCCCCCACATATCCCACTATGGGATTCATGAAGAATCCTCTTGGATTCTTCTATGTTGACGCATCTTAGAAGCATGTCGTCAAAGGCTCTACGATAGAGTACTTGGTCTAAAACAACATATTTAGTGGTAATAATGCGTAACCGCCTTCTTTGTTGTGACGTGGAACCTTCTAGGTATGTATGGTCCATGATAAAATTGATGATATTAGTATACCAGGACATGTAGAGATGGGGGGCCTAGTTTCGATGAAGTATACACACTCATCGGGAAAGTCTAGATTTACCAACTCACCTCCATCTAGTGGATTGTTAGCTAACCAGTCTGTAATGATTTGTCCCTTAACGGATTTTTGGTTCACGAACGTTAACTCAAATTCTCCCATTAAGGTTATGAAATGGCCAACCTTTTTAGATAAAGATCCTTGTGTGAGAAATGTTTGTAAATGGTCTGTCTTTACAATGACCCTTGTTTCCTAGTTTAACATGTAATGTCTCAAAAATTTTGTTACAAAACATAAGGCAAGGCATTCTCTCTCTACCTGTGTGTAACGTGTTTCATAATCGAGCAACGTTTGGCTAATGAAATAGATCATGCGTTCTCACTTTTCATTATCTTTTTGAGCCAGCATGCAGGCCAGTGAGACATGAGTGGCTCATGAGTATAGGATCAAAGGGTGGTATTGCTTGGGAGGCATCAGCGTGGGTGGTGACAACAAGAAGTGCTTAACTGCTTTGAAGGCCTCGTTGCATTCTTCAGTCCAATCGACGCTATAATCTTTCTTGAGTAGATTGTTGATTGGATGAATGGAAAAGCTTAAATCTGGGATGAACCTTCGGATTACACTGAGTTTCCCAAGAAATGACCTGATTCTAGACTCGCCGATGGTGGGATCATTTCGAGAACAACCGTATTTTGGCTGGATCAACATCAATCCCTCGTGAAGATATAATGTATCCCATAAGTTTACCTCTTGTCACACCAAACACACACTTCTCTGGATTTAATGTGACACCATATTTGATTAGTCGTGAGAGGATGATACGGAGCACTTCCGGATGATCACAATGTTTCTTGGCTTTGGCCAACAAGTCATCCACATAGGATTCCACAATTTTATGGATAAGATCATGGAATATATAAGTCATTTCCCGCTGATACGTAGTGTCGGCGTTCTTAAGACCAAATGGCATGACAATGTAACAATAAGTTCCCCAAGGAGTTATGAATGTGGTTTTGGCTTGATCCTGCTCTGATATTTTAATCTGATTGTACCCTGAGAACCCATCCATGAGGGACAATAGTTCAAATCTAGTTGTTGCATCAACGATAACGTCAATGGATGGTAATGGGAAATCATCCTTGGGACAAGCTTTGTTAATATCCCGAAAATCTATGCAAATGTGTATTTTCCCGTTCTTTTTTAGGACGGAATGATATTAGATACCCATTGTGAATAGTCAACGGGCTTGATGAATCCTACTTGGAGAAGTTTTACTACTTCCTCTTTTACCATGAGAGCCACTTTTGGCTTCATTGGTCTTGACTTGTTTAATCGGCTTCGCATTTGGTTTAGTGACAAGATTATGCACCACGACATGTGGTGCAATGCCCGTCATTTATTTATAGTTAAATTCAAAATCCTTTTGTTCTTATTTAAGGATTTGGGTGTGTATTTCTATCTCCTCTAGAGTTAATGAGGATCCCAACTTCAAAATTCTTGGTTCCTCCTCCGTTCCAATGTTTATATCAATGGTTTCTTCTATCAAAGAAGCATTACCTTCTTCAAATTCAGGTGGGGCTGGAGGTAATTCCAAGCTTTCTCTGTTTTCTATCTCATAGATATCGAGATCTTTCTATGGAGGAGACTCTACCGTGGGATTTCCAAAGTAGGAAGAGGAATGAGGTATTAGGGAAAGATCAACTATACGGTGAGCAAGGTGTAGCTCCACATAGGCATTCAGATATTCGAGAGTGACTCTATCATCTCCAAAGTGACCTATGATAGAAAAATCATCCTTAGGTTCTCCATGAGCTAGGAGTGATTTTGTTGGTATTTTACACACTAATGCTTCAAGATGCAAGTGATACCATGAAATTTATGTCCTCCAACTCGCTATTTGGGGTGAAATGGGAAGCTGAGGTTTCTATTGAGTCTACGAGAAGGTTCTGTTCTTACGGGATTGCTTCAATTGATATGAATTTGAATCCCTTGCTTAAATCTAACATGGCTATTTTGTATAGTTGTAAATGTTTAGCCCTAGTTTCATATACCTCAAAGACTTGGTTTTAAACTAGTTGCAAGTCTCCTAAAGACTGTAATGTTATTGACACCCATTCTTTTACCTAGGATGAGGCCAAGGAGGAGAGCTTCATACTCAGCTCTGTTGTTTGTACATTCAAACTTTAATTTAAAGGCGAAAGGTAGGATCTTTCCCTTAGGTGAAGTAAATATCATCCCCGCCCCAACTCCAAAGTGACATCTAGCTCCATTGAAGTGGAGAGTCCAATATTTTTTTGGAAAAATTAACGTTGGGAAATTTTTCGTACCTATTTCTTTTTCTTTGGTTACCTCTACCATAAAAATTGTCTGATGGAAGAGAAGTGATTCCCAGGGTGTGTCCCATACCCATGGAATCAAATGGTAGGAGAATAGGTAAGTCTTTCTCCAAAGCAACTCGATAATTTTTGTGGTAGTCCCTAGTGACACTATTTTTATAACATTGGTCTCATTTTTGAGTATTGGAACGTCCTTGGCTGGATTTGTAATTTCCAACTCAGTGGTGGGTATCATATTTTCTTTTGGTTGTGAATTAGCTGGTTTGACAAGCTGATTTGTTGGGAGTTCAAACTCGGAGTGAACACCTGGTCTTTTCTTTAAATCAGCTAGGTGTATATCGAAGGGTTTTGGGTCACCTTGTGCCACAAATATTTTCCCTAAGTGTAGAAATCTTATTTCTTGGAATAATGTGGAAGGGATTGCCTTCATGCGGTGTATCCATGGCTAACCAAGGATCATATTATAATTGGTTTCCCGATCTATAATATAAAACTCGGTGAGGACCATCTTGGGTCCTAAAGTGACTGGTAAAACTATGGTTCCAATTGAAGTGGCTTTAAGGCTATCATAACCTCTTAGCGTATTTCACGTCATGCAATAGTTTGTTTCTCCATATCCTAGATTTTGAAGGAAAGTGAAGGGGACTATGTTGACTGCTGACCCATCATCGAACATTACACGTTTAACATAATTATTATAGACCCAAACTTGTAAATGTAAAGTTGGGTCGCCTCTTCGTATAATTTCAGCATTTGTTGGCATTTTGCTTATATCGAATATAAATTCAAGATATCCTATTTGGCTTCCCGGAGGATAAACATCAAAATCCACATGGTTTACTTGTATTTCTTGAGGAGGAGTGATGTTGATTAAAAGGCCAAGGCCTAACGCTTCTAAGAGGGCAGCCCTATGGGTGGGAGAGTTTTTAACAAATCCAAGAAGAATATGTGTGAGAAGGTTTTAGTTAAACCATTAATTACATCATAGGTGCCTATAGGTTTTAGCAATGTTTGTTTAGTGTTGTCCGGCTCTAATGAATAACTTGGATTTGGTTGAGAAGAATAATCTCGTGTTCTTGTTATGGTGTCTATAGGTAGCTCAAAGATCTAACTTCACTAAACCAACTATCTTAGTTTGAGAATGAGTTCCCGATTGGGGTGCGACTAGTGGATTTAATGAAGTTGAAGCTTCATGATCATTGTTTCCTGTCATGACACCCTTATTTTTTTGTTAGGATCTAACCTATTGTCGTTAGAATGGTTTTGGAGTGGGTCATCAAGATGTTGAGGGATGCATTTTGAGGGAAAACTACCCCCGCATGCGTTTGGCATGGGTACTACAGAATTTGCTAAAAACATATCTATAAAGAGTTGTTTTTGATCTTCTGAAAACGCCGCATGAATTTATTGTATTCATGAAAAGTCCTAGTATCGTGGCCTTGAATCTAGTGGAAGCTATAATATAGATTTGGAATGTAATTTCAAGGTCAATTTGTTGATTTAAAACCCGTTGTGGCTCGAAATTTAAATAAGGTTGGTGGTTTTTAGAGTTAAAATTTTTAGGTTGTTGCCTTTGGTTTTGACTCGATATCCGGTTGGGTTTTGATTTGGACTTTTGTTTAGAATTATCATTATTGTTGTTATTGCCGTGGTGGATGATTAAAATCTACCATGTTGATTTTTGGGGTAAAACTATTATTTCGCTAATTATAAACATGTGGAAAAATGTTTACAACATTTGCCCTTTTAGCTTGGTCAGTTACTCCATCTGTCGTAACACCGTGGTTCTTGTTAAGGATCTTAAGTCCCTGATTAGCGTTCCCAGCATTAGGATAGGCTGTGGTGTTTTGATTCGGAGTGGTTAATTTCCTGTTTGTCCCATATGTCTTACGACCACTATCAATCGCTGCTTGGTCAATTCAGAGAGCACTTTCGAGTACTTCATTGTAAGTTCTTAGTGGGAACTTATGGACTTCTTCCTTTATCTCTCTACTGAGTGAATTAAGGAATAAATCACATAGTTCCATTTGATCCATATTTGGAGCACTCGCTGATGAGTAGAGAACCATACACCATCTTTGGATAAAATGAGTGGCGGATTCATTATGTTCTTGTTTGATATGTAAGAACTCCCTGATTCCCATTCTTAACAATTTGTTCATGTCGAAAGCTTTGATGAATTCGACATGAGTTGTTTAAATGAGTGTATCGAAGTTTCGTATTTTGTAATACCACCAAGGGAAATACCTTCTAGGGTCTTATGGAATATTTTAGCGACAACTCCATCCCAAGGGAGTAACTCCCATATGGTCATGGCATAGGCCTTAATGTGTGCTTTTGGGTCCCCTTCCCATTTGTATTTGGGAAAATCAGAAGAGGTCTCGAAGCATAACACTTCATATGGTGAAGTCTAGGGTTCTTTTAAATATTCTCGAATAAGTCCCTCTCGCTTAGTCCTCAACCACCGACAGGCTTACCGAGGGGGTGAGGTGGAATGGGTTGTTGATATGGCATAACATATGTGTTTGTAGGGACATAAGGGAATCCTTGTGGTTGAACAAACATCCCGGGAGAAGAGAACATGTCTCCTTATGGTGATTTTGAATAGATGTTTAAATAAGGAGGAGCATTGTTCTAGTACAGGTTGTTTGGTGCTAAGCTAGGAGGTGTCATGTTTTCAACTGGAGCGGTGTTTGAAAACATTGTCCTAGTTGGCATTTGTTGTGGATAATTATAAGGATTTTGAGGAAGCATGCCTAACGTGCCTATTCCTGTAAGGAGGTCAACTTGACTAGGGTGATGTAGAGGGTTAGGGATTCTCGCTTGCCTAAAATATGAATTTTGGTTTACTTGAGAAAGTTCTAGCCCTCTAACCTTCTCAGCTAAGGCTGAAATGACCTCTAGCGGCGAAGACACAATGCTTTTCCTTAAGGGTGTTTGTTGTATGGCTTGAGGTTGTAAGGGGGTATGATACCCTGCTATGAATTGGTCATTACCCTACCAAGCTTCACCGAGGGTATTTCCCATAGGTGGAGGAATGGGGGTGTTCTCCTGGAATGGGGTATCAGCTATATTTATAAACTCCTATAGGTGGATACATTTTTGAAGTGTTGTTCACTTTTAGCAAAGTGTGCCAAGTACTCATCCAAAAAGGGAGTGGGTCCGATTGTTTCATCGATCTATGGTCCGAAAAGACCTGAGGAGATGAATTGGATTCTCTAGTAAACGTCATATTGTTAGACCACCGATGGCTCGGGCCGTTGTGTTTGTGCAAAATGATCAAACTCCTCAACTCGAGTGAAGAACTAGAACTAGTTCCATGAGGGGGATTTTGAGATGACAAGTAATTACTCGAATAGTTATCAGCCCACGTAGAAAGTGAGGGCAATGGTTGTCTATTTGTTTGACTATAGTTTACTTCGAGACCTGAGAGAGGTCTGCCATATGCATCATATCCCGAGATATTCGGGGTATATGAATACCCACAGAATAATGGGAAAGAGTGAATGTGGATGGAAGAAATGAAAATAGAAAAAGAAATATTAGTTTGTTTCATGTCAGGTTCACCAATTTTATACGACAGAAAAGTGCAATGCGAGGATGATAATCAACAAGTGACCTTCCCTGTACCTGACCTCCCAAGGTCATGCCGAGACAGCCGGTGGTTTGTAATGCAGGTGACTTAGATGAAGCCACAACTGGGATTATGGCCAGTTTTCTATGATAGAAAAAGCTACAGGTGAGGATGAGAATTGGCAAGCAACATTCCTATAGCTGATTATGGGAGGATCGGTGACTAAGATCCGGTAGTTGAAATGACAAAGGGGAGATTTAGAGGCTATGAACGGGTAGCGTAAGTTCCCTATGGTTTATTCTCTTAATTAGGATCTAAGTATTAATCTAAAATGAAGTCTCTTAAACTGAAAATAACAATTTATACTACTGCTGAAAGGGAAACTAATCTAAACAAAATACACGATTGAAACATTATAATTACAAACAACAATTAAAATACTCTTTTACTAAAACTAAACAAGCAAGACAACCTAGTGTGGTTATTCACCTATGTAAATGTGTGAATCTAGATAAAATACAACTAATTAACTTAATTGAAAACCTTTAATCCTACCTCGTAGTGAGGAACAAATTATAGTTTCTCGAAACTATCATTCCCCATAGCTTCCCGGTAATATTAAAAGTGAGATTAACTGAAATAAAATGATTCACTACTCTATTTGATGTGTTGTGACTAGAAATTTGATAGCTCAAACTCCGCATTTACGTAATGTGCAGGAAAATCCAACAGTGTGTGACTTTTCCCCTCAAGCAGATCTCCTCGTTACTTCGTGTTCTCATGAATCCGAAAAGAATGTATATGATAGTATCAATAGAAGATGCTATTCGAACAATGGTAGATTTGGATATAGAACGAATATAATGTGAGTAGGAGAGGAATAGTACAAGTGAACAGAGCTTGACTATGTAATTCCTAGCAGGATTTATTGTGGGAATACAACACAAGTGTACCGAGAGTTTTAGAATCTATCCTTGTGACAAAACAAAACCTGTAACTTTTAATGGATTATAAGCTGGAAATGAAGCTATTCTATGCTAAACTGATTGTATGGAGCAGCAATGGAACAAGACTGAAACAAGAAGATTGAATGGCTTCAAAACAACAAAGGAAAATAGATAATTGATGCAAAACATGAAGCTAGTAGACCTCTAAGAAAGAAATTCAAAAAATGAATAATAGAATTGAGAAGATGAGGGGCCATTTTCTTGAAAACAATCGGCTATTTATAACCAATGCATTTACCAGAGGGTAACTCCCATTTGAACTATTTTACTATAAACAAAGGAAACACACTATTCACATGGAGCATAAAACATTAATTCAAGCCAAAATGGTTAAAGAAAGCATGTAAAATTGAAGATTTATGTTTCGTACGATTGTCAAAATGATCTAGAAAATGCATATAGAACCATTGCCCTGTGTAGGGTGGCGGTTACG
This sequence comes from Taxus wallichiana var. yunnanensis, assembly GCA_018340775.1. Taxonomy (NCBI): domain Eukaryota; kingdom Viridiplantae; phylum Streptophyta; class Pinopsida; order Cupressales; family Taxaceae; genus Taxus; species Taxus wallichiana. Next base: position 69,437,472 of record CM031241.1, on the reverse strand, counting down.
GGACCACTGCCATGTCCTTAGTGGCGGTCACGGGACCACTGCCTCCACTGCAGCGGCGCTTTCATCATCAAGACAAAAATGCAAGAAGAAAGATGGAAAACGGTAAAACAAAGCATGCAGAGGCTAAGTGGGGCATGCGGGATACAAGTGTATACTTGGCAAGCCTTTTTGGATTTTGAACACCTTGCAAGGAGACTTGTATCATCATTAGGGCATGCGTAACATCGTTCCGGAAGTGCAGTACCTTACAATTTTGGGTACGTACAGAAACATAAAATATCATTCTTAACATGATTTAGTGGGTGAAAAATGGGAAAAATTATTCCAAGCCATTAATACAGAATCCAATTTCTTCAACTACCAGATTAGATTTTATCTGATCCATCGTTCTTCCTCCTTCAATGTGACAAACAAGTAATCGATACAGAAATGAAATATTTAGGGAGGATTTGAGATGGGCATTGATTAAAGGTGGTTGAGCTTTCAGAGTAGGATTCAATGCATATCTCAAGGTGGTTGAAGTAGGATTTGAATTCTTCCCTCCTCTCTCTCTTATTCTTCCTATATATTGTAAAGGAGGGGCATATTCAAACGGTTAGTCATCACTTCTTCTTTTCTAGCAATCTCTCTTTCTTCCTTAGGGTAGAATGCGGAGTCTAAGCCTCCTCCTATGGCTTTCTAATGGCATTTTCTTGCCTCTTTCCCATTGATGATGTACGGTGTAACATTTTGGAGCAATAGAATCTATTTTGTGATGCTTCTATCCATCCTTGGCTTATTTTGTTGTCTCTTCTTACCTCTCATCATTGCAGGGTATACTCTGCATACTCTAATTTTTGTTGCAGGTTGTGGGAGCCATGTTTAATGGGTTTTGAAGTGGTGTTCTATGTGAAATCTATCTCTAGTTCGTGGTGCATTCTATCCACCCTCTCCTCTGCTCACCTCTCTTCACTTCAGGAAGTTGGGTCTATGATTTAACCACCTCCTTTTCTGGTGTATCATCGCTTAGTGTAGGCTCTTTCACCCTCTCTCTTTCTCCCTGTCCCTTGGAAAGGATAGATTAGGTTAGATTAGATTCTACCTGCACTGGAGTAGCTTATGGCAGGTACATTAGGAATCAAGAACTGGATTTCTCTAGAGATCCATCTCAATTTTTTCAAGTCCCACAGCTTGAGATATGGTCCCATGTTTTGCAATCACACCAAATTCCCCACTCCACATCTGGGCCATTCGGGGTGTTGTGATTCTACACTAACTATTTTAGCATGCTTGGTGGGATAGTTCTGAAGCACCTTACCACTTCATCTTAGTAGGTTGGTGTTTTTATGTTAAGGTTCAGCCTTTTAAGGCACATGCAAGCACATTTGGTGACTCCATCTGGTCAATAACCCATTCTCTAAGTTGCAGACATTTTCCATCCATTTCCACTCATTTTCATCCATTTTCTTCTTCCATCTCTTTCATTTTCTCCCATTCCATGAAGTTGTGCAATCATGGCTTCATTTCCTTCTTGGAACTCACACTTGCAGTAGTAGCAATGCAGTTCACCTCCAATGCATTTCCTAACTCCTCCAAATCAGAATTATAATCAGATCTAGGACCATTATGCTTACCCATATGAGTAGGGTCAAAGTCATTTTGGCCATAGAGCTTATCAAGAACAAGAGGACACATACAATGGTGACAGTTATGTGGAGAATGTTGGTTTGCTTTGGAGAAGATTCAAAAAATAGAGGCTGGCATGGTTCAGTTAAGGGCCATAGCACAAATTAAGGCATTCAAGATTGGTTATAGGGCACCTTGTCCATGGGAAGGCCCTTTTCCAAGACATTACAACCCTCAGGAGAGGCTTGACTTCATGGTTTAAGTGTTTCCTCAGCTTACACAATGGATTGAGGACATTGAGGCTTATGAGCAAAATGTGAGACAACCTTGTCAGTGGGTAAGTCAATCACCAACTACTTGTCCTTCATTTTCTCTTTCTCAAACTTTATCATTTCACCATGATCAAGATTCAAGCTCCGTAGTTGCTACCCCAAGTGTTGATTTCTCTTCTCCATCTCCTAATCTTCCACCCCATTTCAATTCTTCTCCCCTTTTCTTTCCCAAGCAGTCATTTTCTCCAAAGAAACAAGAAGTTCCACCTCCCTACCCACCACAAAAAATTGCAAATCTGGTTGAACCCCAACCTACCACTCCTCTTGCTTTCCTAAGTCCATGTTGTAAAGAGACTCAAGAATCCAGACAAGAAAAACAACAAGAAGGGGAGCCCAACAGAGAAGAAATGATAGACAATATGAAGACTTGGGCTACCAAATTTAGGTTTACAAAGATCCTCTTGATGTTCAAGCCAATAGAGGAGGTCAAGGTTGAGTATCCAGTTGTGGCAGAGGTTAAGTTTGCAGCAGAACAAGAACAAGAAGATTAGTAGTCAGCTTACTCAATGCAAATTCCCTAATGGCACTTTGTTTGAAGAGGATACTGATCTGATCCAAGCTACACAACTAGTTGAGGAGGAAGAACAATCAGCTCCAAGTCCCATTGAAGAGGAGCAGATGGGAGAGATCAAATCAAAGTTGAAGCCACTCAATGAAGAAACCATCATTGAAGATTTGTTGCTTTCATTCCAAGGGTCTGATTTGATTGATGAACCCATCAATGAGGAGGACCATACAGTTTTAGAGGCTCTAAGTGTGGAGCAGGCCATAGAAGAACCTTAAGTTATTCCTCCCACTTCATCCCCTTCAATATCTAATGTTGAAGAAGAGTTTGAACTTTCAAACTTCATGTTTGAGGAAGAGGGAAACCATTGTGAGCAAGTTTCAGATTAGGAGGACACCATGGAGGAGGTAGAGCACCTGCAGTAGGACAACAAGGAGGCAGACTTTCTATTTGACTTGGAGGATTTCTTTAATGGAGAAGATCCCATGGAGATCACATCATTTACTCCTCCATCTTCCACATTCCAAGCACATGAGCCTACTGCCATAAAGGATAGTGTTCAAGGACAACAACCTGTCTCACAACATCCCTCTAGAACCAAGGTTGGAAGATATGAGTCTTCCATGTTCTTCATAGGAGAAGGAAGAGAAAAGACAAGAGGATGTCATCATCCCTTTCACACCATCCATCTAAGAAGGTCCACAAAAAATCCATTTTTGGAGTTAAATTTTAGAGCAATGGGCACATCTAAAGGATCAGACTATGTCGAATCAGGTACTTGGCTTCATTGGAGCCAAGAGAGAAGCTAGAACAAGTCATGCTCATTTTAGGGCATGATAATGAGTTTCAAAGCACCAAGGGTCACCATTAGCACCTCCAGGATTCCAATACCAATAAACTTGAGGATGTATTTTTGGTTGATGTTGATACCTTGATTATTTGGGTGGAGGATCAGCTTAAAGTCAGTTTTTCACTCATTCAAGAAGCCATATTCAGTGTCAAATCATTTGCATGGCTGACCCTCTTGAGAAAGGGAAGCTACTTCTCCTTGCTAGATGCAGGATTTGTTTGAGTCCCTCTTCTCTCTGGTTAGTAAAGGAGTAGGTTTAGGTTTTCTTTCAGTAGACGAAGTGCTTGTGCACACTCTGCATGTCTCATTTGAGGTATGTATGATTTTTGTCTTTGTACATAAGTTTTTTTAGCATTTCTCTAGAGCTACCAAGGTCAGGCCCTTCAGTATTCATGGCAGAAGACCCATAGTTTTCTGTAACAGTTTCTAATTTCAAAATAAAACAAATGCAGAGCAACTAAAAAATGATTTTGAGACAATCTATTTCTAGGGAAGGTTCAGGGTCACCGAGTGTAAGCAAGGATCACATCAGCTCAAGGATCATATTTTTAAAGCAAACAGATCTATATCAAGCTATCATTCTTGAATCCATGCCCAATGGATGCTTCAAGGCTACTAGTATCTTTATCTAACAAGAATATGTCCCCTGTGAGTCGACAATTGTTATCTCAATTTTTCCCCACAATAAAAATTGGATCACCCACAACCCCGTGTAGAAAGAAATCCAAGAAATGGTTCCATCTTGTGAGCCCACATTTCAAATCCAACAAACAAGTTGTAGGCAGGCTCTACAATGGAATAGTAGGTTCAGGGAAGAATAAAATAGTGTCAAAGAAACCAGAGGCTCAAAGGAAAAGAAATGGAGAAGGTTCGATGTCAATGGGCTTTGTAAATGATTCAAAATGAGCACCAAAAATGACTAAGTATGGAGGAGACAATAGAAGCTACCAAGTGTCCAAATGGCGCACCTCCAAAGATTAAATCCCAAGCCGAGACCCAAACAAGAAACAAGCCTCCACATGTCCAGAACCCCAAAAGTCACACTTCCCGTTGAAAAGTCTTCAACCCAGTAGAAGGTGCCAAGTGTCCAAACGTGCTACTTCAAAGATAAATCCAAAGAGCATGGACCCAAATGAGTGTGGTCTCGCCACATAGTCAAAATTTAAAAAAGTGGGACAGAGTGGGCCCAAATGACTAAGTATAGAGAACCAATGGAAGCCTCCACATGTCTCAATGGCACAATTTCAAAAGGAAAGTCTAGAGGTAATCCCCAAATGAGCACAGGCTTACCACGTGTCCCAAGTCCAAATAAAAGGACAGAGTCGGGGTTGAATAGTCAAAGAAGAGGTAGGCCAGTGGAAAGAGCCAAGTGTCAACACGGTGCTACTTCAAAAGTAAAATTTGGGGCAGGTTTCCAAACAAGCGCCAAGCCTCCATGTGTCCAGGGTTAGACTTTTGGCCCCGCCAAGCAAAGAGACTCGGAAAATACAAAGAAGCCCAAAGAGCTCATGGAAGCCACCACGTGTTAATCTGGGGTAATTTCAGAAGAAAAAGGTAGGGGCCAAATCTTCAAGGTGTGCGAGGCTACCATATGGACCCAAGATAGACTCTTTCAAATATTGTGCGCCCATGACCCTAATCTTCAGATGGCCATATCTTTTAACCTCGAATCTTGGATTTTGGTGAGAGAAGACTTTTTTGAAACGTCTCACACCCTCTACACCATGGAAACATAAAATATCATTCTTAACAGGATTTAGTGGATGAAAAAGGGAAAACATCTTCCAAGCCATTAATACAGAATCCAATTTCTTCAACTACCAGATTATATTTTATCTGATCCATTGTTCTTCCTCCTTCAACATGCCGAACAAGTAATTGATGTAGACATGATAGATTTGGGGTGGATTTGAGAGGGTCATTGATTGATGGTGGTTGATAATTCAGAGCACGATTCAATACATATCTCAAGGTGGTTGAAGTAGGATTCAAATTTTTCCCTCCTCTCTCTCATATTCTTCCTATATATTGTAAAGGAGGGGCATATTCAAATGGTTGGTCATCGCTTCTCATCTTCCCCCTTTCTCTTTATTCCTTAGGGTATAATGCATATTCAAAGCCTCCTCCAATGGCTTTGTAATGGAATTTTCTTGCCTCTTTCCCACTGATGATGTACCGTGTAACATTTTGGAGAAATATAATATGTTTCATGATGCATTTGTCCATCCTTGGCTTATTTTGTTGTCTCTTCTTACCTCTCATCATTGCAGGGTATACTCTGCATATTCTAATAATTTTTGTAGGTTATGGGAGCCATGTTTAATGGGTTTTGAAGTGGTGTTCTGTGTGAAATCTATCTCTAGTCCATGGTGCATTTTGTCCACCCTCTCCTCTCGTCACTATTATCCAAAATTCACCCCTCAAGGTAATTTTGATAACATGCATAAAATTCTTCAGTCCCGAGCAAGTAGATTGATTCAAGGCTTGAAATCATGTTTTTGGGGCCCCATCAGCTTCTCTCTAACTCTCCCATCTAAGAAAAAATCCCAACGAGTTAGAAAAATGGAAAAAATGCAAAAGATAAGGTTGCAGGACTGTTTTAAGGCATTTCGGGTCTGAAGGGTGTGGATCGTGCTGTCTTTACCGAGGTTTGTTGTAAAAAGTTTGTGGTGAAAAAGAAGAAAATTGGCTAAGTCGACAATTTTGTCCTAAAGCGTCCGCGGGACAATTGGGAGGTCGGGATGCACGAGACGCAAAAAGGCGAAATGGCCGAAGGCAATATAAATTGTCTAGTTCTCTATTTCACATGGTTTGGGACAGCCGGGACAAAAGGACGCACAGGCACAAATCACCGATTTTCCGCAAGACGGTCTATCAGGGCGATGCGGAGATTTTCGTCCCGTGACAACCGGGACAAAATTACATGTGGGATGCGAAAAGGTGAAAAGGTTGCAAAAGGGGACAAGGAAGCTCGAATCGGCCGATGCGGGAGAATTTGTCCAGACACACTGCACACGCGGACCTGATTTTTCTAAAATAGTTGTAGCAAAGAAGAAAAGTCAACGTTTGACCCGTGAACTTCAAACAACCATAACTTTTGACTCCAAGCTCTGATTTTCACAAAATTGGACTTTCTGGAATGAGCACAACATCCTCTACGCCACAAAAACATATTCGGCTCCAGCCAGTTAATACTCATTCCCGTCAAATGACAGAAAACGCCTGCCAGACCCAAAATAGCTGCCCGCACTCAGAAGGCCATAACTTTTGCATTTCTCAACGAAATCACACAAAATTGGTACCGTTGGAATCATGGCTCCGAGACCAACACAAAAAGAATAAATAAATTCAGTATATGATGAGATATAGGTGGGTATTTTTCACAAAACGTGTCTAGGTTCATTACATTGTTTTATTTGGTGGTTGGGAGTGCAATTAAGAGGCATGGTCATCATTCTTTCTCTGCTGCAGCACCTGGGATAGTATGGGGAGCCTTTTGCAAGTAATATATAATCATTTTACTCCATTTAATGCCTCTTACAAGTGGTTGAAGGATATATTTTGGGATTTCCATTTTCCCTTCTCTCTCTCTTCTCATTTTCTTATAAATTGGAGTATCGGGCTCATTGTAAAGGGGGTAGTTTTTTGTAGCAAAGATCTTCCAAAATTTCTTTGTGAAGCTAATGTGTTACAGCCCTTGTTATGGACTCCTTGCATGGTGATCTATGCCCTTTTCTTGTAACCAATTGAATCATGTGTGCATATCATGAAGCAATAAAATATAAGTTTGCATGGATGCATCTTCCCTCGCTATGTTTTTCTTGCATTCTTCTTGCCCCTTCAACCTTGATTACAAGAATATTGTGTTTATTATTATGTTCTTGCAGGATCCATTATCATTGTGTATGCTTTGAAATATTGTTGTGAATGCATTTCACTAGATTATGGAGAACTATCATCACCCCTTCTAGCATTCGCTTTGCTTCTGTATCTCATGCATTTGAAGACTACTCCCACACCCTCCTTTTCTGGTGTATCACCACTTTAGTGTAGGATTTCATTTTATGCATTCTCTCTCCCTGGTCCCTTGAAAATTTAAATTAGAATAGTTATTTTCCCCTGCATTAGAGTAGATTGTGGCAGGTAGTTTACGAGCAAGAACCATCTTTCTCTAAAGGTCTATCTCAAGTAGCAAGTCCCATAACTTGGATATAGTACCCATGTTATCCAATCACACCGTGAGTTCAAGTAAATGCACTTGTATGAACATAGTGGTGCTTTGTGATTTGTTGATAATAGCCACCTCTCTCCACTTCAGGCAATCAGGTCTGTTATTCAACCACTTCCTTTTCTTGTGTATCACCACTTAGTGTAGGATCTTTCACCCTCTCTCTTTCTCCATGTCCCCTTGGAAAGGTTAGATTAGGTTAGATTAGATTCTACCTACACTGGAGTAGCTTGTTGCAGGTAGATTAGGAAGCAAGAACTCGACTTTCTCCGGAGTTCCATCTCAAGTTTTGCAAGTCCCACAGCTTGAGAGATGGTCCCATGTTCTACAATCACACTGAATGCTCCACTCCATGCGCAGGACATTCTGGGGTGCTGTTGTTCTGCACTAACAGGACCTCCTACCATTTTTGAAAATTTAGAGGGAATGATGAATTGAGATAGATAATCCAATATTTGAGAATACCAAAGGTTGCAAGGATTAATGTCAACATGCTTGAAATGAGGAAGCTCATGAACATGGTTCAGTTAATCTTGACACTGGATAACAACAAATAGTTGAGACTCTTCTATTGTCCAAGGAATGCGTGAAGAGAGAGAGAAGCCATAGTGCCCACAAATCGATTAGAAGATTGAGGGACAATTTTAATCATGTAGAATTCAAATTCTTCTAGGAGGAATTTAGCAATATCCGTGTACCTTTTTAATACATTATTTTTACATTGACAGATACCTTTGACTTGATTAAGGAAAAGTAGAGAGTCCCCATAGATATTAAGAACCTGAACAAAAAGCAATATTGTGGTTTTGATACCTAAGATGAGAGCTTCATACTCAGTCATGTCATTTTTGTACTCGAAGTTAATCTTATTTTTGATGGGGATAGGAGTATCCCAAGGAGGAATGAGGATAACGCTAGTGCCTCCCCCTTGTTGACACTTAGAACGGTCAAAGAAGAGAGTCATCTTGAGTGGATGAAATTTGTGCTCGAAGTTAAAGATGGATTCCCAAGGAGGTGCTCATGAGAAAGATGATTATCTTGAAGATGTGCATTGGCTAACTGATTAGTGATAGCTTGGACCTTGATAGACTTTTGATAGATTAACTCTAGGTCAAACTTAGTCATAAGAATGAGCCATCAAGTGATGTAGTCATTGTGATATGGTTTATATTTGCATGGTTTTAAGAAGGTGAAAAATGGTGATAAAATACATTTAGTGGTTAAGAATATAATGACGAAGCTTCAAGGTAGCGAAGAAAAGAGCGCAACAGAGATTTTTTCATTCAGTGTAGTGAGTTTTATAATCGTGAAGAGTTTGATCTATATAATAAACAACGTACTCACGACCTTGTTCATCACGATGTGCCAACATAGATCCTAGAGCATGGTTAGAGGTGGAGAAATAAAAATAGGTCTCCCCCTTGCATGGATGCATAAGCACCAGTGGGGATAAGAGTTATTTAAGATCATCGAAAGCCTTATGGAAATTATAGTCCCAATTGAAATCAATATCTTTGTGAAGAAGATGATTAAAATGTTGGAAACAATCAGAAAGTTGCGATATAAAGTGACGAATGGACTGAAGACAACCTTAAATACTACGAATTTTCTTCAAGTTAGAGGGAGGACGCATCTCGATGATGGCCTTGATTTTCGCAGGGTCAACTTCAATGCCCCGATTAGAAATGATGAAACCAAGTAGCTTACCTATTAACAATCCAAACACGCATTTAGTTGGATTGAGGTGATGAAATAAGCGGATGAGGTGTTCAAATAGGATCTCAAGGATAGTGAGATGATCATGTCGATGTTTTGATTTATCTAAGTGGTCATCAACATAGTCATCAATAGTCTTATGTATGAGATCATGTAAGATATAAGTCATGGGCCACTGGTAAGTGGCTCTGACATTTTTCAAACCGAAGGGCATGACACGATAACAAAAGGCTCCCAAGGGGTGATAAACCAGGTCATATGTTGATCCTCTAGTGCGACAAGTATCTAATTATACCCATAGAAACCATCCATAAGATAAATCATCTCATGGCTTGTAGATATGTCTACAAGATGATCGATGTTGGGAGGGGGAAGTCATCTTTGGGGCAAGCGAGGTTTAAATCTCGAAATTATGTGCATATGTGAATCTTTCCATATACTTAAGCAACGGGTATGATGTTAGAAACCCATTGGGGATAGTTAATGGGGATGATGAAGTTAGCAGAAAGGAGGCATTATAGATCCTCTTTGACAAGGAGGAAAACTCGAGGGAAGCTTTTTATTTATCAGCTTAGCGTTGGGAAAGGTGGCGATATTGTTGAAAATTATAGATGGATCGAGGCCTGGCATGTCATAATATGACCATGCGAAGGCTTGGCTATGACAAGAAAGGAACACAAGAAAGGATTTGATCTCTTGGGGATCAAGGGATTGACCCACTTTGAGAATGTGGAGCTCCTGAGGAGTCTTGATGTTGATGTTGATATTGGCTTTGTTAAGAAGCATGGATGAGTTGGATGGAAAGGTATGAATGGAGAACATCGATGGTAGAAGATTCTTCTTTTATCATCTTTGTATGGCAAAGAGGAAGGGACATAGTCTAATTTTCACATTGATAAGTTACTAGTCCCAAGGTGATAATAGAGACTTAAAAAAATCCATAGGTGATAGAAATAGTTTCATCCATATCCATGACCTCATGGGATGGGGAAGATGTAGAAGGCATTTCCATAAGAATCATAGATGGTGTAAGGGGATCCATAGATTGTTATTTATAACCTAGTCTGACATTTTCATGGGGTTTATGATATTAATCGATGACAAGGTCATGCATGCCTTGCTCATAATGCCCCATTCCAAATCCTTTCTAGGCACATTAATGAAGATAGGTGTGAGCAAATGATTTCTTGTAAATAAAACCAAATCCATTGGTGTATGGTTTAGTATGAGGTTGGGTGTCGATGTGAGATGAAGGGCAATTGATGCCACCATAGATGAGGTTGGTATGAAGATGGGGCGGACCGAAAGGAATGATATACCTTACGTTTGGTTGATACATAGGTGTTTTGTCATGTCTACTAAGTTTGTTACGCATGGTAAGAGAATTTAGTGTAAGAAGGTGATACTCCCCCATCAAAATATTTTTAATCAATTTGTCAATAGAATCATCATTAGGAAGCTTAGATGTGGAGATAGATGAGCTAGTGGATGGTTGAGACGATTCTTGCATGGGGATGAGAACATCATTAGGAAGATAGGTCATATTACATGCATTAAATGGTGGAGTGTCTACAGGGAGAGTTAGAATCTTCCCATTGTGCTCATATTCGATACATTGGAGGGTGGAACAAACGTAATGCATAACGTGGATCCAAGGTCACCCCAACAAGTGATTTGAAAACAGTGCTTAATCCAAAACTTTTAATCATTTCAAAGGATCGTTAATTTTTAATCAACTTGAAATTCCATAATTCTCAAAAATATTGATTAAAATCTGATTTAGGACTGATTTTTAAACTGAAATTAAGTATCCATTTAATTTAAAACTTCACTGTTTGACCAAAGCCCAAAAATGATCAATGTTTTTGATTCAACTGATTTTCAAGGTTATCAAACTTGATTAATTTTGCATCCCAAATTATTTTCAAGTACTTAATTAATTTCAAATATCAGAAAACTAAAAATTAAAAATAAAAATGACCCAAAATTGTTTACGAGGTTCGAAATTCCTACGTCACTAGGTTCATGAAACCGATCCATTAATAATGTTAAAAATATAAATAAAATAACCTTTAAATTTAACCAATTATGAATCAAAACTTGTAAAAATGTATTATCAGACCTCCAAAGGATTTTAATGGAGCTCAACACCTGTCCTTTACCTTCCTGATCCACTTGCAGATGTGTCTCCCTTTGGTTCTCCACCTTTGTGTGACTTCAATAGCTTAAAAATTTGTCACAAGAGCTCCAAAAATGGAAAATTATCACACCATCATGATTGTCTCAAAATTTTGAGAAATTTTCATATATAACTTGAGATCTGGTTTTGAGCATAAGTGCTCAAAAAATCAAGTTTTCTCCAACTGCCCCTATTCTACCTATACACGGTTTTGCAGCCTGTATGGGGTTAGTTATGCCTTGATTATTCTTACTAAGGTTAAGTCCATCAAAACCCATCTTATTCAAAATTTTATATCCTATACCTCTGGTGTGATTTTCAAAATCACCAAGCACATTTTATGAATCTAACCTTGCTTGGGGAGAGTAATTAGGTGTTGAAATACTTTCAATGCATTCATCTATTTTAGTGGATGCATCACTGTAATTAGTACCTCTTTCTTGGGTCCATTAATTTGCAACACCATTAAGATATCATCCTTAGATTCTATATCTTTTTTCAATTTTTCAACTTTCTCCTCTAGAGAAAATAACTGACACCTCAGGAAGGCATTTTCTTCCTGAATTTGCTGATTGTATGCTTCAACTTCCTCAAGCTTTGCCTTGTTTGACAATTTTCCCATGGTTTCCTACACACCTGAATTGAAGCTTTAAAATAGGTTTGGGAACTCTTATTTCCTTTCAGAAATTGTTCACAACTTAACCCGTGGCTTCACAGGTGCTCCATAGTGCTTTTCCTGTGTAATTACAACCAAAAAATGATTACACCGGAAAATATACAACACTTTAAGGGAAAATAAGATAAGCATTGTCTTTGTCTCTAAATTTTGAGTGACTTTTATTTTTACACCGAGCTCTGAAGGTGTCCCTAGGTGTCTCAAAACTTGAGTTGAATGTAATATGCCATGTCTAGTCTACTACACAGTCTTGCTATGTCTGTGTTTAAATGCCAGAGAGTTGATTTCTATATCACCGAGCTCCTCCAAGTGATTCAGTGAGCTGATATCCCTTACGGAAATGAGGTCACCGGTTCAAATCTCCCTATCTCCTTTTGTGGCAAGGATTTGTATGTTTAGTGGGTAATATCCCACATCCATTGGAGAAGGAGCCGGTTTAAGCCTTTAAAAAGGATGGGAAAGGATAATGTTTACATGGCACTTAGCCACATCACACATTTTGTTTCGTGCCACCCTCCTGCTGAGCTATTGAATTTCTTGGTCATTGTGCTTTGTTGCTATGCTACTTGGTATTTGGGTCGAGACATTGGTTCCACTGTGTATTTGTTCCAATCACCCAAGTATGGGCCAAATGGTATGGTATTTGGTTTGTTCGTTGCACCAATTGATATAGGTGTTGAACTATGTTTGATATGGTTTCTATTTGCATTGATCACCATCCCCAAGTTGTGACGGATAAGACTGAGCTAATTAGTTAACTGTGTATCTGCCAAGCTTTATATAAATCCGATCGAGTCACATAATTAATAAAATCCCGAGATAGGAGTTTTTTTACTTCACCAAGATAATAGAGATAATCCCAAACCATATGGTCAATTCATTCATTGCAATGATAACCCTGAATAATATGGTAACAACTTAGTGATAAGTTGAGCACCCCACCGAGCTAGAAATATAGATTGCCGAGCTGATTAAGTCCTACAATGCAAGAATACAACTCTCCAAACAATATCCCACATTGGAGGAGTTGGTAAAATAAGTGACATACAATATCGAAAAGTCAATAATAGCAATATGAAGTAAAGGTGGCAAAGGTACCCCTCCTATAAAAGAGTGTGTTGAACCTAGCTGAGGGCCCCTAACTAGCAAAAAGTGGGGCCCACAAAATTTTAACCATTTGTCAAATACCGTAGGTCAAAACAAGAAAAATTAACCTTTTTCACCTTTTACCATTTTTCCACGTGTCACATCCAGATTGGACTATTGACTAGGTTTGACCACTTTTAATGCCAAACTTTGGCTTGCAATATATTTTGCACGTGAGCTTCATTTTCTAAGTTACACCTATCGATGGAAATCTCTCGAAACAATCTACAGGCCTGCAATGGTTTAGGGATATTTAGGGAATATCTATACATTTAAAAATCCTATGGATCAACAAGATATTATATTGAAACTCCCCTTCTACAATATAGAATATTTCATGGAGGAGTTTTTCACCAACGCGGATGGGAATAATAACTGTACTAAAGGCGGGGGTGATATCGTCTTTGAAATTACACATGACCGTGAGTTATTGAAAAATGATGGATTTAGGGATATTGATTTGGTTGAAAGTATGGGATGATATGATATTGATATTATCTTTATTTTATATCATAGATCGATGAATGAAGGTGTCATTAATATGGATGGTGATGAAGAGGTGAAGGTCATGTTCTTCCGGTGTGATATCTAGAATCTCAGTGTCGTCAAAAAATATGGAAGTCAAAATAGTATGCAACTCGACAACATATGCAAAGGGTTGGGAATCATCACTAGTGGTAGGGATGCATTTAAGAGTTTCCATAAGGGCTTACCTATGCTCTAGAGAGATTTGGATAAGCTCATAGAGTGACATCTTAATTGAGGCCTAATGGAGTTTTTTCAGGATACTTTTTTCAAGAGCAATAGGCCGAGAGGCAGCTAAGATGGACACCTTGGGTTTAGATGATGAGGATGGTTAGGTGGACTCTTTAGGAGGAGCAACAACAACCACTTTGAGTGGGTAGAGGAAATTCATGATAATAATGAGTGGTGACCCAAACAACATCAATGTAAAGAGGAGGACTTTCCTCAAGAGGGGTTAAAGTAGGTGGAGGAATGGTGACATAATTCTTAGATGAATGGGTTGACTTGGATACTTTAGTAGATGATGAAGTTGATGATAAAAGAATTGGTCCCTCCTCAAGAAGGTCATCTTGGTCAAAGTGATTATGTATTATGGTTTGAATGGCCTCACAATTTTTTATGTCATTCCCTACTGCATGATGGTATGCACAAATAATATTTGATTCAAACCATGAGGGTCTTGGTGCATTTGGATCAAAGGGTTTTATTGATGGTAAATTGATTGTTGAAGCTTGGAGTAATTGGTAAAAGATTATTGTATAATACCCCAAGGGAATGGGTGATGATGTAGCTATAGATGAAGGGGTTTTTGATGAAGGTAATGATGGTTTGATTTGAGGTGATTTTATGGGAGCCTTTGATTTTGTCTTAGATTTGGAAGAGGATTGAGATGGTTATGTTTAGTATTGAATCTTGGTTGATGATGTGGATGACTTAGATACAGTTAATTAGAAGCAAAAGTGGTAGATGTTTTAGAAGACGATATTTGTTGTGTTGTCTTAGTAGTGATGGAAGTTTTGGATGAATGGGGTGGTCCCAAAATGGAAGAGGATGGTCCTAAGGATGATGATGATGATCTAGTCTTGAGAGTTAGGGGAAGGAATCTCTAAATTTTTATGTGGATGTGTAAGAGACTTATAAATAGGGACACTAAGGTTTTTAGTTCTTATTTGTGGATATTTGTCCTTGGTGGAAGTAGTGGCATCTTTGGTTAGAGACTTGGTGGTGAAATTTTTTAGTAGCAATGCTTGTAGTATTGATGGTGGGAGAGGTTTCTGCACTATATGTTTAACAATGTATAAAGGGGAGGTTTATTACGTGTTTTTAGGATGAGTGGGTGAAATGTTTGTAGGTGTTGTTGAATTGATTGGAGTGTCACGTGTGCTTGTGTTGACTATCAAAGTAGGTAATGGTGTAGACATAGGTGTAATTTCATATGTTAATGTAGATATGGAAATGTTTGGAGTAGAATTTTGTGTAGTTTCAGATGTTGATGTGGGTGTGGTAATGCTTGGGGTAGAAGTTGGTGTAGATGTTGAGGATGATGATGTGGCCGTAGTTGTCATAGGTGAAGAAAGGGGTTCAATAGATGAAGTTATAGATGGTGAAGATGAAGAAGTGGGTATAATAAAGTTTGAATAAGTTGTGGTCATAGTTGATGTTGATGAAGATGTGACAACTGAAGAAGGGTTTGAAATAGATGTAGGTGTTATAGATGATGATGTTGTGGATGGTGATGTCAAAACTTGATCTACACTATTGATTATGTTTGCATTAATTGCTTGTGATGTAGAAGATTGAATCTGATTAGTCAGTCGATGGTTTGGAAAAGGTTGTTTGAAGACATCCAAGGGTTTATTAGGTGGTGCATTAAGGTTTTCCACTTGGAGGTCACCTGATTCTATGAGTTTTTGAACCAAATATTTAAATGTGTGACACCTTTCAATATGATGGCTACAAACTTGATGATATTTGCAATAGTTGTCTTCATGATACCATGGTGGTTTGGGTCATGTCTCATCGAATAGTCTAATGGGTGGGATTTGAATAAGATTAATTTCCATAAATTTGTAGAAAATTGAACTATATGATTCCCCAAGAGGGGTGTAATTGGGGGTTTTTCTATGAGATATTTTTGGAGGCTCTCTGTGAGAGGTAGATTTGGATGATGACTTGACTATAATGGTGTTAGCGGTGGTTTTAGATTTTTCATTATGTGTGAATGATTTTGTGAACTCTGTCTTAGGTTTATTGGATCAATATTTAAGTTGGCCTTGCTCAAGGGAACAAAGTTAAAGATTATGAGCCATCATGAACGCCTCCTCATAGATATGAAATGATTAGATTTGGATGGTGGATGTGATATACTTCGCACAGGACCACGAGAAGAGTTAAATAAGTTTGGTCTATGGAAGGGGGAATGAGAGTTGATTAATAATGCCACGTCATCATGCAATGAATTTGGAAATATATTTATCATCATATTGTCATATAGCATAAAGGTCGGTGAAGGTAATTTTACGTGCAATGTTTATCGAAAAGTGTTCATACAATAGTTGAGCAAGTTGAGTGAATGTGAATAATGAATGTTTTGGGATGTTGTTATACGAATCAATGGTTGGTACGGACATGGGAAATGTGTGTAGCATAAGATCTTGATCATGAGCAATAAGATAGCACGCATTCCTAAAAGCATGTAAATGTTGTTAGGGATCCTCTTTACTATTGAATTTAGAAAATTTTGGCATTTCCCAGTGAGGAGGATAAGGTTTGACCGAAAAATATGGGTTGATGAGTTCGTTACAAATTTGATTGTATGAAAAATTGATCTTAGATCCCAAGGTTGCAGCTTCAAGATTAGCCATTCTACTCAATAGAACTTTCAAAGGATCATTCGATGCTTGAGATGTCGAAATGGGAATTTGAGATGTTTACTGAAGTGGATGGATGGGGTTGTTTATATGCTTGATTTTTTTGAGGATGCGTTGGGGATGATGGAGGTGGGATATAATTAGAATGTTGTGATTGTATGGGTTGAGACAAAACTTTGTGTTGGGAGATGGGAATGTTAAATGATTTTTTGATTAGGTAGGTTGTTGTAAGGTAGAGGCATGTAATTGATTGGTTGTGGGATTGGTGGGAATATAAATAATATGTGGTTGGGAATTTGGGTTGATTGAATAAAGGGAATATGATGGTGGGGTTCTTGGACCATGAGTCTGCATTGATTCAGATGGAAGAGGTTGTGATATGACCTAGTTTGCATGAACGTGGGAAGTAGAAATGAGAGGTAAGGTAGTTTGATGTTGTTTGGATATGGGAGGAAGAAAGGATGACCCTTAAGATTTTTAAATTATAAGAGAAGTGATTACAGTTGAAATTGAAGTGATGGGGATGGAAGAAGTTATGGTGGTATTAACACGAGGAAAATTGGGTGGAATAGGAACCACCGATTGAGTAGTTTGATGATTGTTTATATCAAAAGAAGATGGTTGATTAGGATCAAATTATCGTGGGGATTTAGAAAGATCACTCGTGGATATTCGAAAGAACACCACGAGTTGAGAGGTAAGAACTTGATTGGATTCTGGATTAGATTGATATGCATAAATTTTACAAAGGAGGTCCATCAATGGGAATACTAGTGGTCTTGTGAAGAAGATAATAATGGAGAGCAACCCGATTTGTGTGAAGAAGCTCCTGAAACTCCACAGATCCATGAGGGATGAGAAAAGGCCTAAAAGCATTGATAAAAGATGTGGTTGGAGGTGTGTCCAGTCTAGAGGGGACTAGATGATGATAGAGGAAAGGATTATTTTCATTATGAGAATTGGATTGAAAAAACTAAACCTCTTGAAGAGGGGGAAGGGTGATAATGGGTTGAGTAACCATTGTTGAGATGGCTAAAGGATTGGAAGTGAGAATGGAAAGTGTGGAATTTAGTTGAATGGTAGCGTGGATTGAGACATTGTTTTTCATGTTTTATTCTATTTGTGTAAATTGAGCATTGAACAAACAAAGCTAAACTACGCCGATGTCTACTTAGAATAATAAAATCACACAAGAATTTTTTTCTTATCTTGATTAACTTAAAATGTGAGAAAGAAGATAAAAAAGAGGATAATAAGGTACATAGGGAATGGAAAACTATGGATGTGGATTCCTCGATATACCTGAAGGTACATGTTATCTCTCGAAAGTGCACCCTGTAGAGAGATGGCTGTAGGTTTTCTAAGCTTGTACAATTGATCTCTCTCTTTCGTAGATACAATGGAAACACCTCAGGTCTGTCCGTATACCTATTTTGAGGCGAGTCTCCAGTATCAAGGCCGGTTCCTTATCGGTGTATCCTAAATTGATTTCTGGGAGTTTGAGGGTAGAAGATGACTATAAAATAATTAAAACTAAGGTGATACACCAAATTTGTATGAGGACTTTGACTGAGTATATGCACAAATGATTTGGGAAGGATTCTTGATGCACAAACCAATAGTTTTTCTGCAGAATGTCTAAGGGAAAAACATTTGATTGTACTGAGGAGAATCACAACAGTATTAATAAGTTAACATGCACATTAAAATTAAGTTAAAGACTAATTTTGCAGTAGGGTAAGGTGATTGATCAGGGAATTTGCATTCACAAGTTTAATATAAACATACATAAAACTACAAAATAACTTGGAAAGGTAGAAAATACTTCACACTCAGAGGGAAAAACTGCAAAATTTGCTTCAGTACTCATATATCTAAAAATTCCTCTAGTAGTCCAGAAGTCCCTTGTGATTTGCAAAGGCAGACAATATATAGCAAAAAAATAAAATTCACCCTCTCCCTAAAAATACCCTAAGGCTTGTACTTGCCCATGCATCTTATTTTTATCCTTTATTTAATAATAGATAAAGGGAAAAAAAGAGCATGCAATTACAAATAGGAATTATTAGCCTTACTTACACTACAATCAAATTGAAGTTGACTATTCTATTTTTAAAGAAAAGAAGGGTGAATAATTTGCTAAAAATAAGGTTGCTTGCTAGGCAAGTCTATTTCCATGAACATGCAACTCTGTCTTCTTCTCTATTATGTCATGTTGTGAAGGCATGAAAAATACAACTCCCTTTAAGTGAGCAAAATAATTACAATACTTAGTAATATTTGCAAAAATAATTCCTCCTATGGGGACCACCTATTATGTGCAAATGTTCTGATATTGACATCTCCTTTGGCCATGGCATATTATAACATTCACCTTTTTATTCATCGTGATATATGATTTGGTTGCCCCTTTAAAATTATTTGAAGCATGCGATTGGATTAGACTTGAAAGTCATTTGCAATATTTAATTTCGTGGATACATGGGTTGTCCCATTCCATGGTGACTCACCGCTTGGTGACTTGGGTGGTGGCATCAACTCTGGTCAGGTTAGTTATAACCATGGTGATTTATTTTTAATCTTCGTGCCTTGTTCTTTGTCGTTGATCTTTGTACTGTCCCGATCACGCATCATCAATTTTTATACCGTGATTAGGGCTTTGGCTAGCATTTACCGTGTGGGCGGTGGCATCTTAAATGTGGTTAGCATTGATTGTTGTGATGAACTGAGGACGTTGATCTTGACTATGGTTGAGTTCGAGTTAAACCGCTTCTTGGGTTCAGACAATAAAGGGAACTTGACCCTAAAGCACAATCATTTGGAATTTTTTGGCTGTATGGGTGAAGCCTTGGAAAAATTCCTCTCGATGCCATTATTTTGTTATGGTTCAAGCTTGGCCTTCACTATATTTTAGAGCTCCTTCTCTGTAAAAGATTCTCTATCATTTTGGTTTCGTGGTTTCTGCGCAGCTTTATGAGTGAGGTGGATGAAGTGTGGGCCACCATTATTTTTTTTTAAGCTCATCTCTATCCTTTTATCTTTTATACCATTCGCACCTCTATATATTTTTGAAAGCTAAGGTTTCATTTCTTGGCTGCCATAGTCGTTTATAGGTAATCTCTCTTGCATGCGTAAACATCTATTTTATTTTCTTTTGTAAATGTATCACTGATCTCTTGGAAATATTTGAGGGTTTCTCCTGATTGAATTCTAAGTTTGAAACCTTACGTGGGCTTGTGGACCTCCCGCTTCATCATTTGGTTACTTGAAAGTTCTGACCATTTGATTGTCTATGGTGAGTTTGTTCTTCAGCCCAATCTGCATCATAAATTATAGATCTGTATTTTCTGAGTTCTAGGTATCTGTCATGTTCAGTCATTACTAAAATGAGCTTTGAAAAGAGTGTGATTATGTGTTTGTTGTTATAAAACTCTGATTTACTTTGTATCTTCCTTTTTTTACTATGGCCGAAATAGAGTACTTTCTTCTTTCTAGATATTCGTACTTCAGCCTCTTCTCTATATGAGTTCTTTTTGCTTTAACTTCCATAAAACTGCTACCTCATCATTTGTTGAGAACATTGTAGAAGGTGGTTACTATTTTCTGCAAATATAGTTTTGTACATTTCTTCAGGTCCATTCTGAAATCTTTGGCTCATTTTGTATTCTGGAGAATCCATTTGTTACAATTCATTGTTTCAGGATCGACTTGATTTTCTGAAATTCTGTAGCACTTTTGAGAATACTTGCTTCAAAATTTCAACATTGTCATCACTTGAACATTGAAATTCTCCATGAGATGAGTGCTTGAAATGCCATTGTTTTCTAAAAATCACATCTACTAAATTCTTGACTGTAACAATATCCTTGACTTTTCTGTAAATAATGTATATTATTTTCTAAACCTATGCATAACATATTATTTCTGGAACTCTGTTTACAACTCCTGCATGTTGGATCAATTCAAGACTTGTTGAAAAAATGTAGTTCCATCTTCTTTTGTGCTTCAATGTTGTACTTGAGCTTCACCTATAACTGTATCTATTATTTGATCAATTGACTTCTATTTCTTTAACTACAAATCATGAGTTTAATTTGGTCTCTGAAGCTATTATCGTATTTTGTAGTCTTATTTGTATCTCAACATTGTATAATAATCTGATGGACAACTTATTTCTTCTAATTTGAAATTCCATCTTTTCCCACAACAACTAAATGATTTCCCGTAGCAACTAGCTTTTACCTGTAGCAACTGAAAATTGCCCATAACAACCTGTACCTGCACACTTAGGAAAACAATTAGAAAATAATTAGGCTTTTTGGCCTCTCTTATGTCCATGTTTTTCTCCTTCTTTTCTCCTTCTTCCTTCTTCTCACTAAGTGAATAAAGCATGCATGCAGTTTTTTTCAATTAGAATACATCTCATGTTAGGAGAAGATTCATATGCACGAAGTAGGATAGTGTAGGAATATGAATTGATCCCTGAGCTCGTAACTGATAGTTAATTCTTTTCTTTTTTTTTTAGGTACAATGGCTTACACAATGAAGATGAAGGAGAAACAAGAGATGGAGATGAAGATGTTTCAATCGAAGAATAGAAAACCCAAGGCAATGATGGGTTCACTCATACTCCTTTGCTTTCTCTTTCATACATGTGTACTTTTCTTTTCAGTAGCTTTACTTTACTTCTCAGTTACATCCCACGACTTGTGTGGGAAACATTTGACTCTCCTTGTGAATAAAACATTGAATTCTGAAAAATGAGTTGTGTATTTCCTTGTGCATTCTAGATTTTCTGTATGGATTGTATAATGAACTAAACAACTTAGTAATATAATTGAATGTCTCAATCATGAAGGAAAGAACATTGATAGGAACTTGTAACATTTAGTAATGAACTCTAATTTTCTGTAATCTGTATCTCTGTTTGCTGCTTCAAAACTCAGCACTTCACCTAATTTGTAATTTTTCGTATTCAACAAGACAACACAGTTGTCCTTCGGGCTTTGCATTTTTTTGCTGAAGATGGCATGAAATTTCAGACTATGTGATTTTTTTTGTTTTGAGATAGTACACATAACTGCAGATTTCATTTAATCTTGGAACTAATTCAGCAGTAACAAATAACATCGAAACTTCTTTAGCTTAGGTATACTTCACCCAAGACATTTCATCGTAATGATGAAGTTTCGAGTTGCCCATTTTGCACAAGTGCAAAAATTGTCAACATTTCTTGCAATCCTGCGGGAAAGCTACCTGTTAGCTTAAAGACTAGTGCCTTGCTCTTAACCATTGGGCATGGAGTCTAACCATGTAACAAAAATTTTCCTTTTCCAAAAGGTCCAACCCTTCAAAAACAACTAAAGATGGGAAAGGATCTGGTGAACCAAATCACATGCACAAATGCACTGATTGGATAGAAAAACATTGTAATGTGCAAGAATTGAACTTATTGAAGGGAAATCCTACTCTAACAATCACTATAAGATTTTCAATAACAGTGTTTGAGAAACATATCATTCATAGGAATGTGAAGTTTCTCTCCATTTAGCTTCGAAAGCTGAAAAGCATTGTGTTCTTTGCAAACTGAAATCATGTAAGGACCACTCTAGAGTGTATCAAACTTTGAGTGTCTTCCTAGCTTTGCATGATCAATATCCCACTTTAACACAATATCTCCTTCATTGAAGACTCTGAATTTGGCTTTCTTGTCAAAAGTATTCTTCATTTGTTTCAGATTTTTCTCCATATTCAAATGAGCTTGATCTCTTAGCTCCTGTAATTCCATTAACTCTGCATAACGAATCTGTAATGGTTCATTCTCAAGAAGTTCCATTTGATGTAGCAAATCTAATGCAGGTAACTCAACTGAAATAGGCATTCTTGCTTCTTTCCCGTACACAAGTTTGTATGGTGAATTGCCAACTGATCTTTTAGGAGTCACTCTATTAGCCCAAAGTGTTGAATTCAACATCAGATGCCAAGCTCTTTGATTATCCTTGAGCGTTCTTCTGATGATCCTTAACAGATTATTGTTAGTACTCTCAGCTAAACCATTACCTTGCGGGTAATAATTAGATGAAGAACTTAGATATATTCCATGTTTGAAAACCCAATCTGTTATATTTGCACCAAGGAATGCTAAAGCATTATCTAGATATGATAGTTGTTGGAACACCAAATCTGCAAACTATTCCTTCATAAAAGGATAGTATCAAAGCTTCATTAGCATCCTTCAAGGATATTGCTTTAGTCCATCGTGTAAAATAATCTATAGCAGTTAAGATCCACTTGTGTCTCTGTGATGATGATGGATTTATCATGCCCATAAAGTCAAGGCCCCACTGCATAAAAGTTTGATCAGCTGAAATAGGTTATAAGGGCAGCGAAGCTAAACGTTATTTTCCAACAAAGAAAGCACATTTCTTACACTTTCTAATCCATTCAAAACAATCCTTGAATATGCTAGGCCAATAGTAACTAGCTTTCATAATTTTTAAGGTTGTAGTACGTGTCAAGAAGTGACCTCTTGTAGGTTCTTCACGGAATTCTAACAGTATTTTCTTAACTTTATCATAATCAACACACCGTAGCAAGATTCCATTTATATCCTTTTTGAATAACACAATATCAATGAAAATATAAGGTACAACTTGTAATCTGAAACACCTTCATTTATTTTTGTCCATACCTTCTGGATAAGTGCCTTGCTATAGATAATTAACCAAATCAGTCATCCATCTTGATTCCTAAATCTCTTGAGTGAGCTCGGTTGCTGATTTTCTGATTCTCGATATGCAAGTTTAGTATGTTGTTTTGAATCATCCGGTTCTCGTAGTTTTTGTTTTTTCATATCACAAATTAGATGCTCACATAACCCTTTCCTTGAACTTTCTTAGCAGCCCGAATGTAGAAATCATATTCCATGACCTTTGTTATTCAGTTTTGCTCTTTTCTCATTCAATTCCTTATTTAGTAAGAATGCTCTCACACTTGGATGAGAAACAAGAACGTGGATTTTATTGTTCAAAAGCATATACTTGAAATTATTTAGTCCTCGACTACTGAAAGTACTTGCTTTTCAAGAAATGTGTACCTTGTTTCGTAATCATGCAAACTTTGTCCAAAGAAAGCAATAGGCTTCTCAACATTTTCGTCATTGACTTGAGTTAATATAGCTGAGATTGTTTCAGCTCCTGCAAGTGAATACATTGTAAAATCTTTATCGAAATTTGGATTTGCAAGAGTAGGAGCCTAAGAGATAGCTGCATTGATTACTTCAAATCCTTCTCTTCCTTCTCTGGTCCAAGAATTTTTTCTCTTTTTTCAACATAGTTGTGAGTGGTTTAACCAATGCTGCAAAATCTGGAACAAATCCCCTAACAAAGTTGATTTTTCCAAGAAAACTCTATAATGCCTTTTTATGATGAGGCAATGATAGTTGTGATATGGCTTCATTCCTGAAAGGATCAATTGTTAAACTCTACTTAGAAACAATATGACCAAGTAGATTTCCTTGATGTATTGAAAAGATAGACTTCAGTGGAATCAAAGATATTCCAAATTTCCTGTGCAACTGAAAAGTCTGCCTTAAGTGTACTAGATGTTCTTCATAATCTTTTGAAAATATAGTAACATCATCTAAATAAACCAGGGTGCATTTATTTAATAAGCTATGAAAATCCATGTCAATTAAATGTTGAAATGTTGCACATGCATTTGAAAGACCAAAAGGCATCCTTTTATAAGTATAAGTACCCCACTTGGTGGTAAAAGTTGTTTGTATCTATCTTCTTCTCAAACTAAAATCTGATTATATCCACTATAACCATCTAGATGAGATATTCTATCGAACCTAAGACTGTTCTTAGAATCTGATCCATATTTAGGAGTGGGTAATGATCTTTTAATGAAACCTTATTAAGATCTATGAAATCTACACATGGTCTAATTTCACCGTTCTTCTTCCTAACAGAACAAGGTTGGCTACCCAACTTGAATGCTTAACTAGAAAGATAATACCTAATTCAATCAACTTGGATAATTCTTTCCTCATCAAAGGCTCTATCTTGGGATTCACAGGCCTTTGTTTCTGCCTAATAACAGTTTAGAATTTGGCTGCAACTCAATTGTATGTTGTGCTAGAATGGGATCAAATCCTTTCAAATCTTGGTATTTCTAGGAAAAAACATCCTTAAACTCTTTTCAAAGATTAATTAATGACTGATTTTCAACTAAGGAACATACCTTTCTAAGAAATAACTTTTTCCCTTCATCAACCAGATCTCTTTGTAATTGTCAGCGTGAGTTGACATTTTAGTCTTGACCTTTCTTAACTGATCATCAGTGCTGAAGATGTCTTCTAATGTGACTAGACCATGAGATAGTTTATTTTTCTTCATCTGAACAACATGGTCACCATATAAGTGTTGTAATTTATCCTGATTAACTACAGAAAACTTAGCTTCTTGCTGCAAAAATCTGTAGATTTGATCATCACTTTCAAAAACTTGCCAATTTGAAACATTATTAGGTACTGAGGGCCTGGCAATTAACTTTTTATGAGGCTGGATTTTGTTATTTTCAATATGTTCTAGCACTTCAAAACTAGCTCCAACTACTGCAAGTTTGTTTGCATGTTTGTTTTCAACTCTAGGAATAGATTGAATGTTAATAGCATCGAAATATTCCATTAAGTCTAAAACTCCGTGTCTGTAAGACTTCATTAATGGATTCTTACACACATTGAAATTTTTTACTTGATTAATTACCAACTCAGAGTCACCAAAAATCTGTAGAATGCTAATACCCCTCTTTCTGCCCAAAGCAAGCCATGAATTAAAGCTTCGTATTTAGCTACATTACAAGTACATGAAAATTAGAGATTCAAAGATGAGAAATACCTTTCATTCATTGGGGAAGTGAGCATCAGACCTGCTCCCTATCCCTTCTTGTTCTTAGCTCCATCAAAATGAAGCTTCCAAATCCCTTCTGTTGATTCTTCTATTTTAGATAGCAAGGGAAGTAGTATATTTTCTTCATGCATACAATACACACCAAACATGTGTTCTTCAACTTCCTTAAAAGGATCATGAGCATGTTCTTCCACTGTCTTTTCATCCATAAACATGTTAGAAACACCATCTAATGCTGAAACATGAGCTACCTAATCAAAATACGACTGATCTAAGGCTGAATAATTAGCCACTGCATTTGAAGAGTGAGGCTCAGTGTGAAATCTGGCCAATGGCTCTGAATTGATAGTAAATTTAGTACCATAATGAGTAGTGAAAATTAAGGACCAATCTGAAGAGAGATAACCTCTTATTTTTGTTGTGAAATATCTATATAAGCATAAAGCAAAGTATGGAGGCAGGTCCACAATAGTAACATCATAAAAATAGAAACATTTGGGCAAGCATGTAATGTTATTTCTAAATTTTTTATTATACCAACCGTATTAGTTATAGTTCCATCAAGCTATAATACGCTCCTTTATGTAGGCTCATACTGCAAACCCAAGTTTTCTACAATCACTTTTGGCATAACTGTGCTACTTGCACTACTATCTACCATGTAATTATGAACTAGATTTTCACAAATAATCAATGATAAATAAAATGGTGGTGGTTTCTTGATGTCATGAGTGTTCAGAACTTTTTGAACCATCCACTTAACCTTTTTAATGCGGTCTTGTTCAAATGTTCCAAAGACCATGTCTGCCTTCTGAATTTCCTTTTCTACTATTTTAGATGAAATCTGTAGCTTAGCTAGTTCATGAGAGAGTAAATCTTGTTGTCCTGGAATACTTAGAGCATCCCACATTGGGATATTAACATTATGCTTTTTCATTACATCAACAATGTTAAAATAAACAACTGTTTTAGAGATAGAATCAACTATCCTAGAGTAGACCTTAGCGGAAACTACTTCTGCTTCAGCTTCCTTAGATATCTAAGGTATAAACGGTCTTCTTGGATCAGGCTGTAGCTGTTTTTGATGGCCTTTATCAACTGGAACACTTGCTAGTTTTTGAGGAACAGAAGGGTTACTAGTTGACTTTGGAGCTATAGATGTTATCTTATCAGTGATAGTAGGCAAGATAGGCCTATTTTGTTGATTTTTATTTTCAACAGCTTTCCCTTGAGCCCTAGTAGTGACTACAATTAAATCCTCCTCATTAAAACTTACTAAATTCTATTTAGGTGCTTTCTGAACATGAGTTTCTTGTTTCACACACTCCATTTGAGGCATGAACAATGTTCCAGATTGAGGTTGTGCAACAAGATTCAGATTCAAAAAAACATTTGGGCAAGTTACAACTAAATGAGGTTGATTACAAGGTTGACACCACTCTTTTGTAACCATATTAAATGGGACTAAAGCGTTAGATGAACTAGGAGCCTTTTGGTCAAACTGCCTTTATTGGTAAGGCTGCCTATAATTTTGATTCTGTTGGTAGGGCTGCCTGTTTTGTTGATTCTATTGATAGGGCTAATAAGGAGCTTGATAGGGTCTGTTAGGTAATGTAACTTTGTTATCAATAAAAGTCAATTTATTTCCCATAGTTTGCAAAAATTTAAATACATCATCTGATGGGGCTACAAAAGTAGGCTCCATGATTGTGATAGGCTGAGGAATAGGTGCTAAATCTTCCAACAATGGCATTGATGGCCTTAGTGCTAATTTTCAAGCTTGAATAAGACTATTTTCAGCTCGGATAGCAATATTGTAGGCTACTAGGAGTGTCTCTCCACCCATTGACTGAATCATAGTTGAGATATCACTGTTTAATGCCCTAAGATAATAAAGGAAAGCGTGGTCTAGCTTGAGGTTTGACACTTGCTGGAATTCTCTCCCAAGTTCTAGAAAAATGGATATTGAAACTGGACATAAATTCATTGGGATCTTTTTTAATAGTAGACAACTGTTCAATGAGAGACAAATGATTTGAATTATCCTAGAACTGTTTCACCAATTTTTCACCTAAGTTATCTCAAGTTCTTATGCTTCCAATTTCTAGGTTTCTATACCATTGCAAGGCCTGCCCTTTAAAATGATGTAACTAAAAGTCTTAAAGCTACATCTTCATGAGTGATATTATGGAATGTACATAGGGTTGCTATATCTTTAATATGTTTAGCTGGTGTAACCTAATTTTCACCCGTGAATGATGGCAAACTTTTCATGGTAGCATTAGGAATGTCATGGTAAACTAGGATTACTAATGGACTGCCATTAGTAAAGGTTACAAAATTCCTTGGTGGTTGGATAGCCATTTGAAAAACTGGGATATTAATTGAAAATTTGATACGTGGTGAAGGAATATTAGGAGGGTTACCAAAACCAGGTCTATTATAAGGTAAATTATTACCAACTCTTCTCCTTCTAGCAGAATTCAAAGGTAAAGAAACAAACTCAGAAGGAATTCCTCTTACCAATGATATTGTAGTCACTTTAGGCATGGAACATGCTACAATATTGATCTGATATCAACTTAACAGAGTCGCCAAACGATCTTAGAATCTTTAGAATAAATTGTTGCAACTTGCTCCCGAAAGTAACTTTTAATTTGTTGTAATCTGCTATAGATCTATTGTAGAAATTGTAATTCACATGCAAATTTGATTCGTCATCCCACTAGGCATGCCAAAAACTATTATCTTTCAGTGAAGGTTGCACGGTGGCTAATGATTTTTTGCTTTAAGTAGAACAACTTTGGGAAAATGAAACTCTAAATTATATGGGGTCCCACCAAGCATGCCAAAAACTGTTATCTCTCGAAAGTGCACCTCAGTAGAGATGGATGCATGTTTTCTAAGCTTGCACAATTGATCTCTCTCTTTCATAGATACAATGGAAACACTTCGGTCTGTGGGTATACCTATTTTGAGGTGAGTCTCTGGTATCAAGGTTGGTTCCTTATCGGTGTATTCTAAACTCATTTCTGGGAGTTTGAGGGTAGAAGATGACTATAAAATAATTAAAACTAAGGTGATACACCAAATTTGTATGAGGAATTTCACTTAGTATATGCACAAATGATTTGGCAAGGATTCTTGACGCACGAACCAATAGTTTTTCTGTAGAATGTCTAAGGGAAAAAAACTTGATTGTACTCAGGGAGAATCACAATAGTACTAATAAGTTAACATGCACATTAAAATTAAGCAAAAGAATGATTTTGCAGTAGGGTAAGGTGATTGATCGGGGAATTTTAATTCACAAGATTAATATAAACATACACAAGATTGCAAAATAACTTAGAAAGGCAGAAAATACTTCACACTCAAAGGCCAAAACTGGCAAAATTTGCTTCAATACTCATATATCCAAAAAGTCCTCTAGTAGTCCAGAAGTCCCTTATGCTTTGCAAAGGTAGACAATATATAGCAAAAAAAAAAATTCACCCTCTCCCTAAAAATACCCTAAGGCTTGTACTCGCCCATGCATCTTATTTTTATCCTTTATTTAATAATAGATAAAGGGAAAAATAGAGCATGCAATTACAAATAGGCCTTATTAGACTTACTTACACTACAGTCAAACTGAAGTTGATTGTTCTATTTTTAAAGAAAAGAAGGGTGAATAATTTTCTAAAAATAAGGTTGCTTTCTAGGTATGTCTATTTCCATGAACATGTAACTTTGTCTTCTTCTCTATTATGTCCTGTTGTGAAGGCATGCAAAATACAACTCCCTGTATGTGAGCAAAATAATTACAATACTTAGTAATATTTGTAAAAATAATTCCTCCTGTGGGGACCACCTGCTATGTGCACATGTTCTGATATTGACATCTCCTTTGGCCATGGCATATTATAACATTCACCTTTTCAGTGATCATGGTATATGATTTGGTCGCCCCTTTAAAATTATTTGAAGCATGCACTTGGGTTAGACTTGAAATTCATTTGCAATAATTAATTTGGTGGATACATGGGTTGTCCCCTTACACAGTGACTCGCTCCTTGGTGACTTGGGTGGCAGCATCAACTCGTAGGTTAGTTATAACCATGGTGATTTATTTTGAATCTTTGTGCCTTGTTCTTTGTCATTGATCTTTGTACCCTGTCTGATCACAGACCATCGATTTTTATATAGTGATTAGGGCTTTGGATGGAATTTATTGTGGGCAGTGGCATCCTAACTATGGTTAGCATTGATTGTTGCAATGAACCGAGGACGTTGATCTTTGTACCCTATCTTTTGTGATCGTTGATCTTGACTATTGTTGAGTTCGAGTTAACTCACTTCTTGGGTTTAGGTAGTAAAGGGAACTTGACCCTAAAGCACAATCATTTGTATTTTTTTGGCTATATGGGTGAAGCCTTGGAAAAATTCCTCTTGATGCCATTATTCTGTTCGGTTTTGAGCTTTGCCTTCACTGTATTTTAGAGCTCCTTCTCTGCAAAATATTCTTTGTCATTTTGGTTTTGTGGTTTCTGCACAGCTTTCTGAGTGAGGTGGATGAAGTGTGGGCCACCATTATTGTTTCTTTAAGCTCAGATATGTCCTTTTATCCTTTGTACCATTCATGCCTCTATATATTTTTGAAATCTGAGGTTTCGTTTCTTGGCTTCCATAGTCGTTTATAGGTAATCTCTCTTGCATGCGTAAACTTCTGTTTTCTTTTCTATTTTAAATGTATCACTGATCACTTGGAAATATTTACGGGTTTCTCCCGATTGACTTCCTCGAGTTTCAAACATTAGGCCTATGGACCTCTCACTTCATCATCGGATTACTCAAAAGTTCTGACTATTTGATTATCTACGGTGAGTTTGTTCTTCGGCCCAATCTGCATCATAAATTATAGATCTATATTTTCTGAGTTCTGGGTATCTGTCATGTTCATCCATTAATAAAATGAGATTCGAAAAGAGTCTATGATTATGTGTTTGCTATTATAAAACTCTAATTTACTTTGTATCTTCCTTTGTTTTTTAACAGACATAGAGTAATTTCTTCTTTCTTGATATTCGTACTTCAGCCTCTTCTCTATATGAGTTCTTTGTGCTTTAACTTCTGGAAAACTGCTACCTCATCATTTGTTAAGAACATTATAGAAGGTGGTTACGATTTTCTATAAATATAGTTCTATACATTTCTTTAGGTCCATTTTGAAAACTTTGGCTCATTTTGTATTCTGGAGAATCCATCTGTTACAATTCATTGTTTCAGGATCGACTTGATTCTTTTGAAATTCTGTAGCACTTTGATAATACTTGCTTCAAATTTTCAACATTGTCATCACTTGAACATTGAAATTCTCCATGAGATGAGTGCTTGAAATGCCATTTTTTTCTGAATATCACATCTACTAAATTCTTGATCGTAACAATATCCTTGACTTTTCTGAAATAATGTGTATTGTTTTCTGAACCTATGCATAACATATTATTTCTGGAACTCGTTTACAACTCCTTCATGTTGGATCAATTAAATACTTGTTAAAAAAATGTAGTTCCATCTTATTTTGTGCTTCAATGTTTTACTTGAGCTTCACCGGTAACTAAGAATTCATGTCTCATTATTTGATCAATTGACTTCTATTTATTTAACTACAAATCATGAGTTTAATTTGGTCTCTAAAGCTATTATCGTATTTTTCAGTCTTATTTGTATCTCAACATTGTATAATAATTTGATGGACAACTTATTTCTTCTAATTTGAAATTCCATCTTTTCCCGCAAAGAACTAAATGATTTCCCATAAAGAACTAGCTTTTACCTGTAGCAACTAAAATTTATCTTCCCATAACGCAACTTAAAATTTCCCATAGCAACCTATACCTGCACACTTAGGAAAACAATTAGAAAATAATTAGGCTTTTTGGCCTCTCTTATGTCCATGTTTTTCTCCTTCTTTTCTCCTTCTTCCTTCATCTCACTAAGTGAATAAAGCATGCATGCAGTTTGTTTTTCAATTAGAATATATCTCCTATTAGGAGAAGATTCATATGCATGAAGTAGGATAGTGTAGGAATATGAATTGATCCCTGAGCTCGTAACTGACAGTTAATTATTTTCTTCTTTTTCAGGCACAATGGCTTACACAATGAAGATGAAGGAGAAACAAGAGATGGATATGGAGATGTTTCAATCGAAGAATAGAAAACCCAAGGCAATGATGGGTTCACTCATACTCCTTTGCTTTCTCTTTCATACATGTGTACCTTTCTTTTCAAAGATATTTTACTTTACTTTTCGATTACATCCAACAAATTGTTTGGGAAACATTTGACTCTCCTTGTGAATAAACCATTGGATTCTCAAAATGAGTTGTGTATCTCCTTGGCATTCTAACTATTCTCAGATGGATTATATAATGAACTAAACAATTCAAGAAGATAATTGAATGTCTCAATCATGAAGGAAAGAATATTGATAGAAACTTGTAACATTCAAGAATGAACTCTCATTTTCTCGTAATCGCATCTCTCGTTTGTTGCTTCAAAACTCAAAGACTTCACCTAATTTGTAATTTGTCGTCTTCAACAAAACAACACAGCTTTTCCTTCGTGGCTTTGTATTCTTTTGTTGAAGATGGCATGAAATTACGACTATGTGATTTGTTCTTTTTGAGAAAGCACACATAACTACATATTTCATTTAATCTTGGAACTATTTCAATAGTAACAAATAACATTAAAACTTATTTTTCTTTGGTATAATTCACCCAAGTCTTTTCATCATAATGACGAAGTTTCGAGTTTCCCATTTTTGCACAAGTGCAAAAATTATCAACAGTACGTGAGGCTGAATTCGATATAGGATTTATAACGTGACTAGAACACCGCAACAACTTTTCTATTGGATGATGAAATCCCAATCAGTTCCATCTGGTAGGTAACGTCTAGATATATTAATTAATTCATGATTTTGGTTGTGTGTTATGGAGTTTGAAATGCAAAATATTAAATCCCTACTTACACTATATTTATATGAAATAATTAGAGAGGTTCGTTTTAGATCCAAAACCAAATGTGACATTCAATGAAGGAATCAAACAAGAAAGGGAAAAGTACAATGCAAAAAGGAGAAACTAACAAAAGTGGAATACCTAGAGTTTTATTATAATTTTTATCCGATCTTCAAATGAAGTTTGAAATATAATCCAAGAATATGAACAAGTAAGCAATGTACATTTATTCCTTACAAGGTTATCGGAAATGAAAGAAAATGGAATATGGAAATCAACAACAAGACTCACCTCAAGAGGGTGGGTCCCATCGGGCATCCTGCATCGTTGATAGGTTTCTTAGTTCCTATTCAAATTAATGACCTAATAATAGAGGAAAATAGTAACTCAAAACATGGAAGGTTTATTGTACCTAGAGATGGGATGGGTGAATACGTACACAAAAACTAAGGACCTCCTTGTTGTAAGTTTGGTGATTTTCACAATAAATAAAGACTAGAAGAAAAACGGATTAGTAGATAGATGGAGGGTTTGCCAAATAAGTCGGTTCCAAGAAGCGTGAAATTTCTTGGATGGATGTCAACCCTCTTGTAGATAATATGAAATATAAAACCTGATAATGGATCTGATAAAAGCATGCAATATCGAAACAAAAATTTGAAAAGTAGATCTAAGATGATAAAAGTAGATCTGAATCAAATATGACAAAACAAAGCAAACCTCATATGGGTCAACAAAGGACCCAAGGCCACAAAGCAGCCATTCGGTAGAAATTGGGGCTAAATGAAGGATATGTACACCAAAAATAGATCTGCAAAGCACCTATATGTTTGGATCTCGATGTGAATTATACCCGTAAATAAATTTGGACTAGACACAAAAACCTACAGAATGGATTGAACCTATAAAAGGGGAAAGGATGTAATAAAATTAGAAAAATTGATGGCAATGGGGTGTGGATAAAAGACATGGGTCAACGAAGACTAGGGAAAATCTACGATGATGGCTTGATAGAACATATCTAGAATGAAAAAGTACAAGAAAGGAAATATTTGAGTGACAGAGACAAACTGGGACAAAAATAGAGATTGTTGAAGGCCTGGATGATAAAAACAAGTTGGATGGTAGGTAAGATCGACAACACTTGAATAGAATTGGTGGTGACCAAGACTGGTAAGGGTATGGATGAAAGTGAAATAAATGAAATGGCTACATCTAGATATAACTTAATTCTCAAACTAAGTGAGACAGAGTCCCTAAAGATACTTGAATCTGCACATGGTGCTAGTGATAACAAAATGCAACTATAGACAATGAAATAAAAAAATATGACAAATCAAGAGAAATCTCCCTAAATCACCAAATTAGATGCACAAAATCTCCAAGAAAACTTTAAGATGTGTAAGATAATTTTAGTAGTACGTAATAATGAGAACAAGATCACAAGATATCCTGAAAATAATGATTTTACATCCTTAAGAAACGAGCGGGAAATGGTGTATTTATAGGGTCGAAGGTGACCTGAGTGGGTCACCGTCAATTATGGGGAGTCTTCCATTAGGGTGGTGGTATGATGCCTAACTCGAGGTAAAGAGGCCCAAATGAAGCAAAATTAGAGTTTAGATGGATAGATACAAGTTAAGGTTGCATAAAAAGGATAAGAAGGTAGGTGAGAGGTTAGAATGAGTAAATAAAGGGCTTAAATATGTGAATTTATTAAATGAGCACCTAGGGATAACAAATTAAGGTATTTAGGGATGATAAATGAGAGACTTAAGGATGTTAAATGAATTAGATGGGCATTAACGATGATTAGGGATAATTAGAGTGGTTTAGGAAAATGAAAATAATGAGATGAGGATTAGAATTAATTAGGGATAATTATTTAATAAAATGAATAATGCATGGTAAGAGGTGGGAAATAGGAAATAATGGGATAATTTGAATTTAATAAGGAAAGGGGAATTATAATGTGCAACCAAGATGAACGAGAGAGAACACAGGGTGAAGGGGAGGAACGATACAAAAAATTGGTGTCGATACCTACACATGAATGTATTTGCATCCATCAGCTCAATTTAGCAATCTTGATAACTTGGCTGCATAATTCATCTCAACTCAGACATGTTAGACCCTCGACTCAAAGGCATTGACTCAATGATCCACTCCAACTCATATCGGTAAGCCAACAACCTCCAACTCAAAGCATTAGCACTCAAACCAACTCATCTTGGTCACAACAATCTTGTTTTTACTGTTTTAAAGTGAAAAACTTTATTTCTTAGCATTGTAATATTTGGATACATTTTGTTTGTTAATGTATGCCCTTCTTACAAGTGTCGTGGATGGAGGGCGAGGTCTAGGGTTGTAAGGAAGCTAATCCCCCTCACAATAAAAATAAACCCTATCTAAAATTTGATTCCATTTCCAACAAGTACACATACAAACCTCTTGCACACATTTCAGCACTTTTAGATCCATTTAAAGGGCTTATTGGCTTTTTCCATCAGCTTGTAGGAATCATTTTTTTGCTATAACATTTGACCATTTGTTTCGGTTTTGAGAGCTTCTTTAGTCAAAGTTACATGATTGTTTGCACACTACATGATGAGATTGTTATTTTTTGTAAATTGATTTCTTTATAAAGTGTCACATTCTAGGGGGTCATTGTAATGTTTGTTTAGGCTTGTACTTTTGTCACTAAGTTATAAAGTTTCATCCGAGATATTTTTTGGGGTTTATCCGCACTATGCAGCTTTCATCATTTTGTTGTTATGTTTGATTCTAAGAACTATTGGACATGGAAATAAGGAATTGTTGTAAATTACATTATTCATGGTTTATTACCCTACCTACATGGTCTCATTCCCGAGCCTCTCGAGCCTAAGTAGAAGTATGAGTAGTTTAACTACACTGATGAGGTTTATGGCCTTCTGGTCTTACTATTTCTAGGGATATCTAGGGTTTATTTTAGCACACTAAGTTCCCTTTCACTTATTGGTCCATTATTTGATAGTTACATGGTGATACTACTTCTCCATCTCAGAGTGAAGTTTCCCTTGACCACTCTTGTGCTGCCATTGATTCTCCCCCTTCTCACATCCCTTTAACTACTGAGTGTTGCTCTATTCATGTTTCTTCCTAGGAGTCCTTTGTTGAATTTCCACATTAGGACCTTTCTTTTGAGACCACTCTCACTAATGTTGTCACTACAAATCTCATTGTTTACCATGTTCATACTTCCATTCACTCTTCACACTCGTGTTCCACAATGGCTTACACAATGAAGATGAAGGAGAAACAAGAGATGGAGATGGATATGTTTCAATCGAAGAATAGAAAATCCAAGTCAATGATGGGTTCACTCATACTCCTTTGCTTTCTCTTTCATACATGTGTACCTTTCTTTTCAAGATATTTACTTTACTTTTCAGGGCTTACATCCAACAAATTGTTTGGGAAACATTTGACTCTCCTCAGAATAAACCATTGATTCTCAAAATGAGTTGTGTATCTCCTTGTGCATTCTAACTATTCTCGTATGGATTATATAATGAACTAAACAATTCAAGAAGATAATTGAATGTCTCAATCATGAAGGAAAGAATATTGATAGAAACTTGTAACATTCAAGAATGAACTCTCATTTTCTCAATCCAGCATCTCTGTTGTTGCTTCAAAACTCAAAGCACTTCACCTAATTTGTATTTGTCGTCTTCAACAAAACAACACGCTTTCCTTCGTGGCTTTGTGTATTCTTTTGTTGAAGATGGCATGAAATTACAGACTATGTGATTTGTTCTTTTTGAGAAAGCACACATAACTACATATTTCATTTAATCTTGGAACTATTTCAATAGTAACAAATAACATTAAAACTTATTTTTCTTTGGTATAATTCACCCAAGTCTTTTCATCATAATGACGGTTTCGAGTTTCCCATTTTTGCACAAGTGCAAAAATTATCAACAAAGATACGTGAGGCTGAATTCGATATAGGATTTATAACGTGACTAGAACACCGCAACAACTTTTCTATTGGATGATGAAATCCCAATCGCCCATCTCGGTAGGTAACGCCTAGATATATTAATTAATTCATGATTTTGGTCAGGTGTGTTATGGAGTTTGAAATGCAAAATATTAAATCCCTACTTACACTATATTTATATGAAATAATTAGAGAGGTTCGCTTTTAGATCCAAAACCAAATGTGACGTTCGATGAAGGAAACAAACAAGAAAGGGAAAAGTACAATGCAAAAAGGAGAAACTAACAAAAGGGGAATACCTAGAGTTTTATTATAATTTTTATCTGATCTTCAAATGAAGTTTGAAATATAATCCAAGATAATATGTAACATGAACAAGTAAGCAATGTACATTTATTCCTTACAAGGTTAGCGGAAATGAAAGAAAATGGAATATGGAAATCAACAACAAGACTCACCTCAAGAGGGTGGGTCCCATCGGGCATGCCAGGATGTTGGACAGGTTTCTTAGTTCCTATTCAAATTAATGACCTAATAATAGAGGAAACTAGTAACTCAAAACATGGAAGGTTTATGGTACCTAGAGATGGGATGGGTGAATACAGACACAAAAATTGAGGACCTCCTTGTTGTAAGTTCGATGATTTTCACAACAAATAACACTAGAAGAAAAACGGATTAGTAGATAGATGGAGGGTTTGCCAAATAAGTCGGTTCCAAGAAGTGTGAAATTTCATGGATGGATGTCAATCCTCTTATAGATAATATGAAATATAAAACCCGATAATGGATCTCATAAAAGCATGCAATATCGTAAACAAAAATTTGAAAAGTAGATCTAAGATGATAAAAGTAGATTTGAATCAAATATGACAAAACAAAGAAAACCTCATATGGGTCAACAAAGGACCCAAGGCCACAAAGCAGCCATTCGGTAGAAATTGGGGCTAAATGAAGGATATGTACACCAAAAATAGATCTGCAAGCACCTATATGTTTGGATCTGATGTGAATTATACCCGTAAATAAATTTGGACTAGACACAAAACCTACGGTAATGGATTGAACCTATAAAAGGGGAAAGGATGTAATAAAATTAGAAAAATTGATGGCAATGGGGTGTGGATAAAAGACATGGGTCAACGAAGACTAGGAAAATCTACGATGATGGCTTGATAGAACATATCTAGAATGAAAAAGTACAAGAAAGGAAATATTTGAGTGACAGAGACAAACTGGGACAAAAATAGAGATTGTTGAAGGCCCGGATGATAAAAACAAGTTGATGGTAGGTAAGATCGACAACACTTGAATAGAATTGTGGTGACCAAGACCGGTAAGGGTATGGATGAAAGTGAAATAAATGAAATGGCTACATCTAGATATAACTTAATTCTCAAACTAAGTGAGACAGAATCCCTAAAGATACTTTGAATCGCACATGGTGCTAGTGATAACAAAATGCAACTATAGACAATGAAATAAAAAATATGACAAATCAAGAGAAATCTCCTAAATCACCAAATTAGATGCACAAAATCTCCAAGAAAACTTTAAGATGTGTAAGATAATTTTAGTAGTACGTAATAATGAGAACAAGATCACAAGATATCCCGAAAATAATGATTTTACATCCTTGAGAAACGAAAGGAAATGGTGTATTTATAGGGTCGAAGGTGACTCCGAGTGGGTCACCGTCAATTATGGGGAGTCTTCCATTAGGGTGGTGGTATGATGCCTAACTCGAGGTAAAGAGGCCCAAATGAAGCAAAATTAGAGTTTAGATGGATAGATACAAGTTAAGGTTGCATAAAAGGATAAGAAGGTAGGTGAGAGGTTAGAATGAGTAAATAAAGGGCTTAAAGTTATGTGAATTTATTAAATGAGCACCTAGGGATAAGAAATTAAGGTATTTAGGGATGATAAATGAGAGACTTAAGGATGTTAAATGAATTAGATGGGCATTAACGATGATTAGGATAATTAGAGTGGTTTAGGAAAATGAAAATAATGAGATGAGGATTAGAATTAATTAGGGATAATTATTTAATAAAATGAATAATGCATGGTAAGAGGTGGGAAATAGGAAATAATGGGATAATTTGAATTTAATAAGGAAAGGGGAATTAGAATGTGCAACCAAGATGAACGAGAGAGAACATAGGGTGAAGGGGAGGAACGATACAAAAAATGGTGTCTATACCTACACATGAATGTATTTGCATCCATCAGCTCAATTTAGCAATCTTGACAACTTGGCTGCATAATTCATCTCAACTCAGACATGTTAGACCCCTTGACTCAGTGCATTGACTCAATGATCCACTCCAACTCATATCGGTAAGCCAACAACCTCCAACTCAGTGCATTAGCACTCAAACCAACTCATCTTGGTCACAACAATCTTGTTTTTACTGTTTTAAAGTGAAAAACTTTATTTCTTAGCATTGTAATATTTGGATACATTTTGTTTGTTAATGTATGCCCTTCTTACAAGTGTCGTGATGGAGGGCGAGGTCTAGGGTTGTAAGGAAGCTAATCCCCCTCACAATAAAAATAAACCCTATCTAAAATTTGATTCCATTTCCAACAAGTACACATACAAACCTCTTGGCACACATTTCAGCACTTTTAGATCCATTTAAAGGGCTTATTGGCTTTTTCCATCAGCTTGTAGGAATCATTTTTCGCTATAACATTTGACCAGATTGCTCGGTTTTGAGAGCTTCTTTAGTCAAAGTTACATGATTGTTTGCACACTACATGATGAGATTGTTATTTTTGTAAATTGATTTCTTTATAAAGTGTCACATTCTAGGGGGTCATTGCAAATGTTTGTTTAGGCTTGTACTTTTGTCACTAAGTTATAAAGTTTCATCTGAGATATTTTTTGGGGTTTATCCACACTATGCAGTTTCATCATTTTGTTGTTATGTTTGATTCTAAGAACTATTGGACATGGAAATAAGGAATTGTTGTAAATTACATTATTCATGGTTTATTACCCTACCTACATGGTCTCATTCCTGAGCCTCTCGAGCCTAAGTAGAAGTATGAGTGGTTTAATTACACTGATGAGGTTTATGGCCTTCTCGGTCTTACTATTTCTAGGGATATCTAGGGTTTATTTTAGCACACTAAGTTCCCTTTCACTTATCGGTCCATTATTCGATAGTTACATGGTGATACTACTTCTCCATCTCGAGTGAAGTTTCCCTTGACCACTCTTGTGCTGCCATTGATTCTCCCCTTCTCACATCCCTTTAACTACCGAGTGTTGCTCTATTCATGTTTCTTCCTAGGAGTCCTTTGTTGAATTTCCACATTAGGACCTTTCTTTTGAGACCACTCTCACTAATGTTGTCACTACAAATCTCATTGTTTACCATGTTCATACTTCCATTCACTCTTCACACTCGTGTTCCACAATGGCTTACACAATGAAGATGAAGGAGAAACAAGAGATGGAGATGGATATGTTTCAATCGAAGAATAGAAAATCCAAGTCAATGATGGGTTCACTCATACTCCTTTGCTTTCTCTTCATACATGTGTACCTTTCTTTTCAAGATATTTACTTTACTTTTCGCTACATCCAACACTTGTTTGGGAAACATTTGACTCTCCTTGTGAATAAACCATTGGATTCTCAAAATGAGTTGTGTATCTCCTCAGGCATTCTAACTATTCTCGTATGGATTATATAATGAACTAAACAATTCAAGAAGATAATTGAATGTCTCAATCATGAAGGAAAGAATATTGATAGAAACTTGTAACATTCAAGAATGAACTCTCATTTTCTCAGTACCGCATCTCTCTTTGTTGCTTCAAAACTCAAAGCACTTCACCTAATTTGTAATTTGTCGCCTTCAACAAAACAACACAGCTTTCCTTCGTGGCTTTTGTATTCTTTTATTGAAGATGGCATGAAATTACAGACTATGTGATTTGTTCTTTTTGAGAAAGCACACATAACTTTAGATTTCATTTAATCTTGGAACTAATTCAGCAGTAATAAATAACATTGACACTTCTTTATCTTTGGTATACTTCACCCAAGAATCTTCATCGTAACGACGAAGTTTCGAGTTTCCCATTTTTGCACAAGTGTAAAAATTATCAACAAGACGTGAGGCTGAATTCGATATAGGATTTATAACGTGACTAGAACACCGCAACAACTTTTCTATTGATGATGAAATCCCAATCAGTTCCATCCGTAGGTAACGCCTAGATATATTAATTAATTCATGATTTTGGTTGTGTGTTATGGAGTTTGAAATGCAAAATATTAAATCCCTACTTACACTATATTTATATGAAATAATTAGAGAGGTTGCTTTTAGATCCAAAACCAAATGTGACATTCAATGAAGGAATCAAACAAGAAAGGGAAAAGTACAATGCAAAAAGGAGAAACTAACAAAAGTGGAATACCTAGAGTTTTATTATAATTTTTATCCGATCTTCAAATGAAGTTTGAAATATAATCCAAGAACATGAACAAGTAAGCAATGTACATTTATTCCTTACAAGGTTATCTAAAATGAAAGAAAATGGAATATGGAAATCAACAACAAGACTCACCTCAAGAGGGTGGGTCCCACTCCTGCATCCCGGAGAATGTAATGTTGATAGGTTTCTTAGTTCCTATTCAAATTAATGACCTAATAATAGAGGAAAATAGTAACTCAAAACATGGAAGGTTTATTGTACCTAGAGATGGGATGGGTGAATACGTAGACACAAAAACTAAGGACCTCCTTGTTGTAAGTTTGGTGATTTTCACAATAAATAGCACTAGAAGAAAACGGATTAGTAGATAGATGGAGGGTTTGCCAAATAAGTCGGTTCCAAGAAGTGTGAAATTTCATGGATGGATGTCAATCCTCTTATAGATAATATGAAATATAAAACCCGATAATGGATCTCATAAAAGCATGCAATATCGAAACAAAAATTTGAAAAGTAGATCTAAGATGATAAAAGTAGATTTGAATCAAATATGACAAAACAAAGAAAACCTCATATGGGTCAACAAAGGACCCAAGGCCACAATGCCATTCGGTAGAAATTGGGGCTAAATGAAGGATATGTACACCAAAAATAGATCTCCAAGCTCCTATATGTTTGGATCTGATGTGAATTATACCTGTAAATAAATTTGGACTAGACACAAAAACCTACAGAATGGATTGAACCTATAAAAGGGAAAGGATGTAATAAAATTAGAAAAAGTGATGGCAATGAGGTGTGGAAAAAAGACATGGTTCAACAGAGACCAGGGAAAATCTATGATGACTAGGGATTGATAGAACATATCTAGAATGACAAAGTACAAGAAAGGAAATATCTGAGTGACAGAGACAAACTGGGACAAAAATAGAGATTGTTGAAGGCCTGGATGATAGAAACAAGTTGGATGGTGGGTAAGATCGACAACACTTGGATAGAATTGGTGGTGAACAAGACTGGTAAGGGTATGGATGAAAGTGAAATAAATGAAATGGCTACATCTAGATATAACTTAATTCTCAAACTAAGTGAGACGTAATCCCTAAAGATACTTGAATCGCACATGGTGCTAGTGATAACAAAATGCAACTATAGACAATGAAATAAAAAATATGACAAATCAAGAGAAATCTCCCTAAATCACCAAATTTGATGCACAAAATCTCCAAGAAAACTTTAAGATGTGTAAGATAATTTTAGTAGTACGTAATAATGAGAACAAGATCACAAGATATCCCGAAAATAATGATTTTACATCCTTGAGAAACGAGCGGAAATGGTGTATTTATAGGGTCGAAGGTGACCCGAGTGGGTCACCGTCAATTATGGGGAACCTTCCATTAGGGTGGTGGTATGATGCCTAACTCGAGGTAAAGAGGCCCAAATGAAGCAAAATTAGAGTTTAGATGGATAGATACGAGTTAAGGTTGCATAAAAAGGATAAGAAGGTAGGTGAGAGGTTAGAATGAGTAAATAAAGGGCTTAGATATGTGAATTTATTAAATGAGCACCTAGGGATAGCAAATTAAGGTATTTAGGGATGATAAATGAGAGACTTAGGGATGTGAAATGAATTAGATGGGCATTAACGATGATTAGGGATAATTAGAGTGGTTTAGGGAAATGAAAATAATGAGATGAGGATTAGAATTAATTAGGGATAATTAGTTAATAAAATGAATAATGCATGGTAAGAGGTGGTAAATAGGAAATAATAGGATAATTTGAATTTAATAAGGAAAGGGGAATTATAATGTGCAACCAAGATGAACGAGAGAGAACACAAAGGGTGAAGGGGAGGAACGATACAAAAATTGGTGTCGATACCTACACATGAATGTATTTGCATCCATCACCAATTTAGCAATCTTGATAACTTGGCTGCATAATTCATCTCAACTCGGACATGTTAGACCCTTGACTCAAAGTGCATTGACTCAATGATCCACTCCAACTCATATCGGTAAGCCAACAACCTCCAACTCAGTGCATTAGCACTCAAACCAACTCATCTTGGTCACAACAATCTTGTTTTTACTGTTTTAAAGTGAAAAACTTTATTTCTTAGCATTGTAATATTTGGATACATTTTGTTTGTTAATGTATGCCCTTCTTACAAGTGTCGGGATGGAGGGCGAGGTCTAGGGTTGGAAGGAAGCTAATCCCCTCTCACAATAAAAATAAACCCTATCTAAAATTTGATTCCATTTCCAACAAGTACACATACAAACCTCTTGGCACACATTTCAGGCACTTTTTAGATCCATTTAAAGGGCTTATTGGCTTTTTCCATCAGTTGTAGGAATCATTTTTTTGCTATAACATTTGACCAGTTGCTTGGTTTTGAGAGCTTCTTTAGTCAAAGTTACATGATTTTTTGCACACTTCATGATGAGATTGTTATTTTTGTAAATTGATTTCTTTATAAAGTGTCACATTCTAGGGGGTCATTATGAATGTTTGTTTAGGCTTGTACTTTTGTCACTAAGTTATAAAGTTTCATCCGAGATATTTTTGGGGTTTATCCACACTATGCGCTTCATCATTTTGTTGTTATGTTTGATTCTAAGAACTATTGGACATGGAAATAAGGAATTGTTGTAAATTACATTATTCATGGTTTATTACCCTACCTACATGGTCTCATTCCCTGAGCCTCTCGAGCCTAAGTAGAAGTATGAGTGGTTTAATTACACCGATGAGGTTTATGGCCTTCTCGGTCTTACTATTTCTAGGGATATCTAGGGTTTATTTTAGCACACTAAGTTCCCTTTCACTTATCGGTCCATTATTCGATAGTTACATGGTGATACTACTTCTCCATCTCGAGTGAAGTTTCCCTTGACCACTCTTGTGCTGCCATTGATTCTCCCCTTCTCACATCCCTTTAACTACCGAGTGTTGCTCTATTCATGTTTCTTCCTAGGAGTCCTTTGTTGAATTTCCACATTAGGACCTTTCTTTTGAGACCACTCTCACTAA
Organism: Taxus wallichiana var. yunnanensis; assembly: GCA_018340775.1. Lineage (NCBI taxonomy): Eukaryota > Viridiplantae > Streptophyta > Pinopsida > Cupressales > Taxaceae > Taxus > Taxus wallichiana. The sequence goes on along the minus strand of CM031241.1, from coordinate 69,393,425 downwards.
TGTTGTCACTACAAATCTCATTGTTTACCATGTTCATACTTCCATTCACTCTTCACACTCGTGTTCCACAATGGCTTACACAATGAAGATGAAGGAGAAACAAGAGATGGAGATGGATATGTTTCAATCGAAGAATAGAAAATCCAAGTCAATGATGGGTTCACTCATACTCCTTTGCTTTCTCTTTCATACATGTGTACCTTTCTTTTCAAAGATATTTACTTTACTTTTCAGTTACATCCAACAGCTTGTTTGGGAAACATTTGACTCTCCTTGTGAATAAACCATTGGATTCTGAAAAATGAGTTGTGTATCTCCTTGTGCATTCTAACTATTCTGTATGGATTATATAATGAACTAAACAATTCAGTAAGATAATTGAATGTCTCAATCATGAAGGAAAGAATATTGATAGAAACTTGTAACATTCAGTAATGAACTCTCATTTTCCTCATGAATGCATCTCTCGCTTATTGCTTCAAAACTCAGCACTTCACCTAATTTGTAATTTGTCGTCTTCAACAAAACAACACAGTTTTCCTTCAGGGCTTTGTATTCTTTTGTTGAAGATGGCATGAAATTACAGACTATGTGATTTGTTCTTTTTGAGAAAGCACACATAACTACATATTTCATTTAATCTTGAACTATTTCAATAGTAACAAATAACATTAAAACTTATTTTTCTTTGGTATAATTCACCCAAGTCTTTTCATTATAATGACGAAGTTTCGAGTTTCCCATTTTTGCACAAGTGCAAAAATTATCAACAAACGACGAGAGGTGAATTCGATATAGGATTTATAACGTGACTAGAACACCGCAACAACTTTTCTATTGATGATGAAATCCCAATCAGTTCCATCCGTAGGTAACGCCTAGATATATTAATTAATTCATGATTTTGGTCAGTGTGTTATGGAGTTTGAAATGCAAAATATTAAATCCCTACTTACACTATATTTATATGAAATAATTAGAGAGGTTCGTTTTAGATCCAAAACCAAATGTGACATTCAATGAAGGAATCAAACAAGAAAGGGAAAAGTACAATGCAAAAAGGAGAAACTAACAAAAGTGGAATACCTAGAGTTTTATTATAATTTTTATCTGATCTTCAAATGAAGTTTGAAATATAATCCAGTAACATGAACAAGTAAGCAATGTACATTTATTCCTTACAAGGTTATCGGAAATGAAAGAAAATGGAATATGGAAATCAACAACAAGACTCACCTCAAGAGGGTGGGTCCCATCGGGCATCCCAGAATGTTGGATAGGTTTCTTAGTTCCTATTCAAATTAATGACCTAATAATAGAGGAAAATAGTAACTCAAAACATGGAAGGTTTATTGTACCTAGAGATGGGATGGGTGAATACAGACACAAAAACTAAGGACCTCCTTGTTGTAAGTTTGGTGATTTTCACAATAAATAGCACTAGAAGAAAAACGGATTAGTAGATAGATGGAGGGTTTGCAAATAAGTCGGTTCCAAGAAGTGTGAAATTTCATGGATGGATGTCAATCCTCTTATAGATAATATGAAATATAAAACCCGATAATGGATCTCATAAAAGCATGCAATATCAGAAACAAAAATTTGAAAAGTAGATCTAAGATGATAAAAGTAGATTTGAATCAAATATGACAAAACAAAGAAAACCTCATATGGGTCAACAAAGTGACCCAAGGCCACATGCAGCCATTCGGTAGAAATTGGGGCTAAATGAAGGATATGTACACCAAAAATAGATCTCAAGCACCTATATGTTTGGATCTGATGTGAATTATACCCGTAAATAAATTTGACTAGACACAAAACCTACGAATGGATTGAACCTATAAAAGGGGAAAGGATGTAATAAAATTAGAAAAATCGATGGCAATGGGGTGTGGATAAAGACATGGGTCAACGAAGACTAGGGAAAATCTACGATGATGGCTTGATAGAACATATCTAGAATGAAAAAGTACAAGAAAGGAAATATTTGAGTGTGAGAGACAAACTGGGACAAAAATAGAGATTGTTGAAGGCCTGGATGATAAAAACAAGTTGATGGTAGGTAAGATCGACAACACTTGAATAGAATTGTGGTGACCAAGACTCGGTAAGGGTATGGATGAAAGTGAAATAAATGAAATGGCTACATCTAGATATAACTTAATTCTCAAACTAAGTGAGACAGAATCCCTAAAGATACTTGAATCTCGCACATGGTGCTAGTGATAACAAAATGCAACTATAGGACAATGAAATAAAAATATGACAAATCAAGAGAAATCTCCTAAATCACCAAATTAGATGCACAAAATCTCCAAGAAAACTTTAAGATGTGTAAGATAATTTTAGTAGTACGTAATAATGAGAACAAGATCACAAGATATCCCGAAAATAATGATTTTACATCCTTGAGAAACGAAAGCGGAAATGGTGTATTTATAGGGTCGAAGGTGACTCGAGTGGGTCACCGTCAATTATGGGGAGTCTTCCATTAGGGTGGTGGTATGATGCCTAACTCGAGGTAAAGAGGCCCAAATGAAGCAAAATTAGAGTTTAGATGGATAGATACAAGTTAAGGTTGCATAAAAAGGATAAGAAGGTAGGTGAGAGGTTAGAATGAGTAAATAAAGGGCTTAAAGTTATGTGAATTTATTAAATGAGCACCTAGGGATAGCAAATTAAGGTATTTAGGGATGATAAATGAGAGACTTAAGGATGTTAAATGAATTAGATGGGCATTAACGATGATTAGGGATAATTAGAGTGGTTTAGGAAAATGAAAATAATGAGATGAGGATTAGAATTAATTAGGGATAATTATTTAATAAAATGAATAATGCATGGTAAGAGGTGGAAATAGGAAATAATGGGATAATTTGAATTTAATAAGGAAAGGGGAATTATAATGTGCAACCAAGATGAACGAGAGAGAACACAGGGGGTGAAGGGGAGGAACGATACAAAAAAATTGGTGTCGATACCTACACATGAATGTATTTGCATCCATCACTCAATTTAGCAATCTTGATAACTTGGCTGCATAATTCATCTCAACTCGACATGTTAGACCCTTGACTCAAAGGTGCATTGACTCAATGATCCACTCCAACTCATATCGGTAAGCCAACAACCTCCAACTCGGTGCATTAGCACTCAAACCAACTCATCTTGGTCACAACAATCTTGTTTTTACTGCTTTAAAGTGAAAAACTTTATTTCTTAGCATTGTAATATTTGGATACATTTTGTTTGTTAATGTATGCCCTTCTTACAAGTGTCAAGGATGGAGGGCAAGGTCTGGGGTTGGAAGGAAGCTAATCCCCTCTCACAATAAAAATAAACCCTATCTAAAATTTGATTCCATTTCCAACAAGTACACATACAAACCTCTTTGCACACATTTCAGGACTTTTTAAATCCATTTAAAGGGCTTATTGGCTTTTTCCATCAGTTGTGGGAATCATTTTTTTGCTATAACTTTTGACCAGTTGCTCGGTTTTGAGAGCTTCTTTAGTCAAAGTTACATGATTGTTTGCACACTACATGATGAGATTGTTATTTTTTGTAAATTGATTTCTTTATAAAGTGTCACATTCTAGGGGGTCATTGCAATGTTTGTTTAGGCTTGTACTTTTGTCACTAAGTTATAAAGTTTCATCTGAGATATTTTTTGGGGTTTATCCACACTATGCAGTTTCATCGTTTTGTTGTTATGTTTGATTCTAAGAACTATTGGACATGGAAATAAGGAATCGTTGTAAATTACATTATGCATGGTTTGTTACCCTACCTACATGGTCTCATTCCTGAGCCTCTCGAGCCTAAGTAGAAGTATGAGTGGTTTAATTGCACTGATGAGGTCTATGGCCTTCTCGGTCTTACTATTTCTAGGGATATTCAGGGTTTATTTAAGCACACTAAGTTCCCTTTCACTTATTGGTCCATTATTCGATAGTTACATGGTGATATTGCTTCTCCATCTCGAGTGAAGTTTCCCTTGACCACTCTTGTGCCGCCATAGATTCTCCCCCTTCTCACATCCCTTCAACTACCGAGTGTTGCTCTATTCATGTTTCTTCCTAGGAGTCCTTTGTTGAATTTCCACATTAGAACCTTTCTTTTGAGACCACTCTCACTAATGTTGTCACTACAAATCTCATTGCTTACCATGTTCATACTTCCATTCACTCTTCACACTCGTGTTCCACAATGGCTTACACAATGAAGATGAAGGAGAAACAAGAGATGGAGATGGATATGTTTCAATCGAAGAATAGAAAATCCAAGTCAATGATGGGTTCACTCATACTCCTTTGCTTTCTCTTTCATACATGTGTACCTTTCTTTTCAAGATATTTACTTTACTTTTCGCTTACATCCAACAAATTGTTTGGGAAACATTTGACTCTCCTTGTGAATAAACCATTGATTCTCAAAAATGAGTTGTGTATCTCCTCAGTGCATTCTAACTATTCTCAGTATGGATTATATAATGAACTAAACAATTCAAGAAGATAATTGAATGTCTCAATCATGAAGGAAAGAATATTGATAGAAACTTGTAACATTCGAAGAATGAACTCTCATTTTCTCAGACCAGCATCTCTGTTTGTTGCTTCAAAACTCAAAGACTTCACCTAATTTGTAATTTGTCGTCTTCAACAAAACAACACAGCTTTTCCTTCAGGGCTTTGTATTCTTTTTGTTGAAGATGGCATGAAATTACGTACTATGTGATTTGTTCTTTTTGAGAAAGCACACATAACTACATATTTCATTTAATCTTGGAACTATTTCAATAGTAACAAATAACATTAAAACTTATTTTTCTTTTTGGTATAATTCACCCAAGTCTTTTCATCATAATGACGAAGTTTCGAGTTTCCCATTTTGCACAAGTGCAAAAATTATCAACAAGATACGTGAGGCTGAATTCGATATAGGATTTATAACGTGACTAGAACACCGCAACAACTTTTCTATTGATGATGAAATCCCAATCAGTTCCATCCGGTAGGTAACGCTAGATATATTAATTAATTCATGATTTTGGTTGTGTGTTATGGAGTTTGAAATGCAAAATATTAAATCCCTACTTACACTATATTTATATGAAATAATTAGAGAGGTTCGCTTTTAGATCCAAAACCAAATGTGACATTCAATGAAGGAATCAAACAAGAAAGGGAAAAGTACAATGCAAAAAGGAGAAACTAACAAAAGTGGAATACCTAGAGTTTTATTATAATTTTTATCCGATCTTCAAATGAAGTTTGAAATATAATCCAAAAGAACATGAACAAGTAAGCAATGTACATTTATTCCTTACAAGGTTATTGGAAATGAAAGAAAATGGAATATGGAAATCAACAACAAGACTCACCTCAAGAGGGTGGGTCCCATCGGGCATCCTGCAATGTTGGATAGGTTTCTTAGTTCCTATTCAAATTAATGACCTAATAATAGAGGAAAATAGTAACTCAAAACATGGAAGGTTTATTGTACTCTAGAGATGGGATGGGTGAATACGGATACACAAAACTAAGGACCTCCTTGTTGTAAGTTTGGTGATTTTCACAATAAATAGCACTAGAAGAAAACGGATTAGTAGATAGATGGAGGGTTTGCCAAATAAGTCGGTTCCAAGAAGTGTGAAATTTCATGGATGGATGTCAATCCTCTTATAGATAATATGAAATATAAAACCCGATAATGGATCTCATAAAAGCATGCAATATCAGAAACAAAAATTTGAAAAGTAGATCTAAGATGATAAAAGTAGATTTGAATCAAATATGACAAAACAAAGAAAACCTCATATGGGTCAACAGTGACCCAAGGCCACAGTGTGCCATTCGGTAGAAATTGGGGCTAAATGAAGGATATGTACACCAAAAATAGATCTCGCAAGCACCTATATGTTTGGATCTGATGTGAATTATACCTGTAAATAAATTTGGACTAGACACAAAAACCTACAGAATGGATTGAACCTATAAAAGGGGAAAGGATGTAATAAAATTAGAAAAATTGATGGCAATGGGGTGTGGATAAAAGACATGGGTCAACGAAGACTAGGAAAATCTACGATGATGGCTTGATAGAACATATCTAGAATGAAAAAGTACAAGAAAGGAAATATTTGAGTGACAGAGACAAACCGGGACAAAAATAGAGATTGTTGAAGGCCCTGGATGATAAAAACAAGTTGATGGTAGGTAAGATCGACAACACTTGAATAGAATTGGTGGTGACCAAGACTCGGTAAGGGTATGGATGAAAGTGAAATAAATGAAATGGCTACATCTAGATATAACTTAATTCTCAAACTAAGTGAGACAGTAATCCCTAAAGATACTTGAATCTGCACATGGTGCTAGTGATAACAAAATGCAACTATAGGACAATGAAATAAAAAAATATGACAAATCAAGAGAAATCTCCTAAATCACCAAATTAGATGCACAAAATCTCCAAGAAAACTTTAAGATGTGTAAGATAATTTTAGTAGTACGTAATAATGAGAACAAGATCACAAGATATCCTAAAATAATGATTTTACATCCTTGAGAAAGGAGGGGGAAATGGTGTATTTATAGGTCGAAGGTGACCCGAGTGGGTCACCGTCAATTATGGGGAGTCTTCCATTAGGGTGGTGGTATGATGCCTAACTCGAGGTAAAGAGGCCCAAATGAAGCAAAATTAGAGTTTAGATGGATAGATACAAGTTAAGGTTGCATAAAAAGGATAAGAAGGTAGGTGAGAGGTTAGAATGAGTAAATAAAGGGCTTAAATATGTGAATTTATTAAATGAGCACCTAGGGATAGCAAATTAAGGTATTTAGGGATGATAAATGAGAGACTTAAGGATGTTAAATGAATTAGATGGGCATTAACGATGATTAGGGATAATTAGAGTGGTTTAGGAAAATGAAAATAATGAGATGAGGATTAGAATTAATTAGGGATAATTATTTAATAAAATGAATAATGCATGGTAAGAGGTGGGAAATAGCAAATAATGGGATAATTTGAATTTAATAAGGAAAGGGGAATTATAATGTGCAACCAAGATGAACGAGAGAGAACACAGGGGGTGAAGGGGAGGAACGATACAAAAAATTGGTGTCGATACCTACACATGAATGTATTTGCATCCATCAGCTCAATTTAGCAATCTTGATAACTTGGCTGCATAATTCATCTCAACTCGTACATGTTAGACCCTCGACTCAGTGCATTGACTCAATGATCCACTCCAACTCATATCGGTAAGCCAACAACCTCCAACTCAAAGGCATTAGCACTCAAACCAACTCATCTTGGTCACAACAATCTTGTTTTTACTGCTTTTAAAGTGAAAACTTTATTTCTTAGCATTGTAATATTTGGATACATTTTGTTTGTTAATGTATGCCCTTCTTACAAGTGTCGTGATGGAGGGCGAGGTCTAGGGTTGTAAGGAAGCTAATCCCTCACAATAAAAATAAACCCTATCTAAAATTTGATTCCATTTCCAACAAGTACACATACAAACCTCTTGGCACACATTTCGGGCACTTTTTAGATCCATTTAAAGGGCTTATTGGCTTTTTCCATCAGTTGTAGGAATCATTTTTTTCGCTATAACATTTGACCAAATGCTCGGTTTTGAGAGCTTCTTTAGTCAAAGTTACATGATTGTTTGCACACTACATGATGAGATTGTTATTTTTTGTAAATTGATTTCTTTATAAAGTGTCACATTCTAGGGGGTCATCAGTAATGTTTTTTAGGCTTGTACTTTTGTCACTAAGTTATAAAGTTTCATCTCGAGATATTTTTTTGGGGTTTATCCACACTATGCAGCTTTCATCATTTTGTTGTTATGTTTGATTCTAAGAACTATTGGACATGGAAATAAGGAATTGTTGTAAATTACATTATTCATGGTTTATTACCCTACCTACATGGTCTCATTCCCGAGCCTCTCGAGCCTAAGTAGAAGTATGAGTGGTTTAATTACACTGATGAGGTTTATGGCCTTCTCGGTCTTACTATTTCTAGGGATATCTAGGGTTTATTTTAGCACACTAAGTTCCCTTTCACTTATCGGTCCATTATTCGATAGTTACATGGTGATACTACTTCTCCATCTCAGAGTGAAGTTTCCCTTGACCACTCTTGTGCTGCCATTGATTCTCCCCCTTCTCACATCCCTTTAACTACTGAGTGTTCCTCTATTCATGTTGCTTCCTAGGAGTCCTTTGTTGAATTTCCACATTAGGACCTTTCTTTTGAGACCACTCTCACTAATGTTGTCACTACAAATCTCATTGTTTACCATGTTCATACTTCCATTCACTCTTCACACTCGTGTTCCATTAGAGACCATTTCTATGAGGTAGATGTGACCATTTCCCCTTGTGTTCCCTATACTTGTTGCTTCTGTCTAGTTCCATGTTGTTTCACGTTGGCCTACCAGCATCTCTTCGTAGTAGTCTCCTCCTCCTGCTTTATGTGGTGACCGTTCTATGAACACAAACTCACAAGCTTTCACTTTTGATGATGAGGATTGTACTTGTAGTCATTTTTATGCCCTTTAAAATAACAAGGAAATCCCATACGTGTCATCCTATCAACCAAGGGGCACTTTGGGCACTCACTCGAGGTACACATGGGCACCAAGCCCCTCCTTTATATGAGTTGTGTGAGAATGCATTATTTACGACAAAAACTTAAGTGAAGAGATTGGAAAGGAACCATACATTCATCTTAGAGCTCAGAACGGGATTTTAGACAATGTATTCATTCAGATAAGAAAATAATTATAGAACATAGATCTAAATCATGACAAAAAGGAAATGCATAGGGGTTTAAAACCACTCATATGAAATATATATAAGACTGATCCATATAGATATAAATAAAAATAGGAACCACATATATTAATATTAAGTAGGTTGATAACCACATTACACTTACTGAGGCAATCACATATCCATATAATAGTGCGTACTCAATGTCATCCATCAGAACTGGACTTAAGCCCTTCTTAGTACAAAGAAAAATATTCGACTCCATCCCTCGATACATCATACCCTGCTGCATCCTCTAATCCTAACCCATAGAACTCTCACAGTATTTTTACATAGCCTCACCTCTTTCCATTCTTGGTATCTGTATATATTTTCTTCTACCGGGCACTTGTATATATAGCCCTAGCAAGCACTTTCATGCCTTTCTAAAGTTGTATATTGGCTACAAAGTGTCCAAGTGGTCCTCCATGGGAGCACGCTCCTTCAAATGTGAGCTCTCCATCCTTCACCATGATGACCTTCTGGAATCTTCTATTATAAGGTATATTCCTTTCGTGGGCACCAAGTTCCTAGGCTGGTACCTTATCCGCTCCAAATGCGTATTCAGTCATGCTTTCCTCATGTTCTACCCGATATGCCAAATATGGCTAAGTCCCAAATCCTTTACTCTACCTTGTGTGCACATGCCATTGGTTCTACTAAACCCTCCTAAAACCCTATCCTATGCGCTTTCACCTTGCACGCCCACGCGCCTTCTTATACTTAGTCAATATTTTAGGGGCTCAACATCACCCCACACTACACTTGTTCTCCACCCTCAGGAATATTTTATCAATGAATAAATAATGATTGTTCCTAAATAGTTTGGGGAAAGAATAAAGGAATGAAGAATTTGGGAAAGAATGAAAGAATGGGGAGATTATGATTATTTCTGCAAGAGGAGAGGGAAATATTTCTTCAAGTCTACCTCCAACTTATTCCAGGCAGTGACTTTGTTCTGTGCCTATTGACAGAGGTCACTAACTAGGGCATTTACCTCTTTCAAATCCTAGCCCTTCGCTTGGTTATTCATTGTTTCCATGATCCTCAAGCGTGTCCATTCTTCGAGTGATCTAGGGATACAACTCCTTAAGCCAGTTCTTGATTGAGCCCTGCAAGGTCTCAATAACCTCATATTTCTTCTCAACCTTGGCTAGAATTCTATCACGTTCCACTCTATTCCCCTTGTTCTTCTCTTGGATATCCTTGGGTTCTGCTCATGAGTGGTGACCAGAATGCTCGCCACTCTATCTCTATCGATGCAGTTGTCATAGGAAACCTCAACGACTTGGGCGGATACTTTCACATCAGTGAGGACTTTATTGTACCAAGAAATAATGGCCACAACCTTCATCTTTTCCTTCTTCTCTTTACGCATCGATTCCTCTTCTATAGATTCCAAGGCTAGTGGTTACCTTTCTATTGTGACGATGCGGGTCAAGTCCTCTAGGTACTCCAGGGTGGATCCATACTTCTGTGCTAGTGGTGTTAGATTTGGATGCTTCAAGACGATGGAATATGTGATCATCTCTACTTTCTTGTAAACCTCATGCACCCTTGCCTTCTCTTCTTTTAACTCAAGCCTTAGTTCCTCCGGCTTTAACTGCTTGGTTCTTTTCTCAAGCTCTTCTTCCTTTTTTCCAGTTCTACCTCTAGAAAATTCATTGTTTCATTCCTCCCGAAGAGCATGGCTTCTACTTCAACCGAAACCTTGTTCAATGCATTACAGATTTTTTCGTCTGATAGCCCCTAAGCATTTACCAAGGGGTTGACTCATTTTGACTTTGGTACCTTTATTATTTCCCCTTGGCTTACTTTGAACTCTGGCTCATAGATGTGGGACTTAAATTCCCAAGAAATCATTTTCCTCATTTGAGGGTATGCACCTTCCTCATCAAATGATGCCATAGCCAAGAGTTTCTCCGTTGGTACTGTGCTTTAAAAGCACGCATGCAACACCTTGTTCAGATCATCAATGTAGCCCATCCCTTGAATTTGTGTTGATTTTACGCTCTTTCTCCCCATGTGTGCGGCCTTAGGAAAGGTCATAGCCAAACTGGGATCTCCTTCCAGCTTACATATTACATTTCTATGCTCTCATCCTTTATTTCATTCATCACCATGTTTTCACTGTGTTCCATCTCTTTCTCTACTAGGTCCTCGATGAGTTTTTCTACTTCTTTCTCTTCCTCCTCGTCTACCTGTTCCTTTGTGAGGCTTGGGGTGCTTTTTTCTTTGGTAATATCTTTGCTTACCCCTTTATACTGAGAATCCTTCTCTTCCTTGTCATTCTTCCTCTTGACATAGATGTACTCATTTTCTTCTTCCTCTCCTTATTCCTCCAAGTCATGTACATTGAATATGTGAGGGCCTTGAACTGCCTCAAGTTCATCATCATCATCATCATCATCTCTTTTACCTTTATAGGCCTCCAAGATCTATGTAACCTCTGAGTCATCCTCCTCTAGTGACTTTTTCTTCTTCCCGACAAGAGATTCTACTTCCTCTTCCTCCTCCTCTGGTGACTTCTCCTAAGTTATGGGTTCTTCGTGCTTCTACACTTCTTCTTCTGGAGTCTTTTATTTCACCAAGGACTTCTTTCTCTATGCATAAGTACTAGGCTTAGCGCTTGTCTCCGGAGTGCTTACCACTTGTGTAGTCTGAATACTTAGTGCTTTCTGCACCTCTTCTCTTTCCCTCTTCTTTGGTGTGGGATTCTTCCTTCATGTGGTGTCTTCAGGGATTGATACATCATTTTCTAAGTAAGCACCTTTTTCAAACTTCAGCCTTATGCGAAGGTATATCCTTGTTGCATCCCTTCCAGTGATTGGCAATGTTACAAGCTTCATCATTTGTATCTCGTGGGAGACATATCTCTCCATGTATGCACGCTTCTTGGGGTAGACTAGCTTCCAACGCAGCTCATGGTGGTCTGCATCTACCTCACTAAGGTCAAAATTTAGCATTTTGGCCTCCTTGAACTAGTTAACTATGGCTTGGAAGTATAACGCGGTGAAAGAGAAGGGTAGTTTACACCATGAAGACATGTTTTCATCTATCAACCTAAATCTGCTAATGTAGAAGTGTTGATACACTATGAATTCTACCTCTCCTTTCATGAGTGTAGGTAACTAATTTGGAATCTTCCATTTTTCCCCACACGTGTCCCTCATATGCTTGTACCACTTCTCCAAGTGCGTCTTGTGAGTGGTGTCATGGTCTCACAAGTATATTTTGTGAACCTCTCGCATGGGTGATGGATCCTCTTCTGGGTACTCCCAAACAAACCTTTCCAGCCCATCAGGCACTCTGATCTCTAAGAAAAAAATTGTGAGGAGGAAATTGTTGAATAGTATCTTCTCTCCCTCTTGTGTGCTACTAATGATTTCATCCACAATGAAAGTGGACAAGTTGTAGATGGTCCCCTTAGATATTTTTAGGCATACGTTTAGCCATGCCTTGTTCACTTGAGTCCATCTTTCTTGATCATTGAGCTTGGTTACCAAACACATGGCCATCCTCATCACGGGTCTAGAATCTCTGTGATGTCAAAGTATCACGATCCTTTCTTATAGTCATATGCAACTATTGTTTCCTTGATGGCTTCCTTGTTGCTTAGGTCATCATCAATGTTATCCCCTCATAGATAAGGCCTATGAACTTGGAAATCAACTGGGGATTTATGCGCATCGTGCACCCCAAGAAAACTGAATGGTCACGCCCTTAGCCACTAATAGAGGCCCTTAGGTTTTCCGAAGTAGGGTAGTTCATAAAGTTGTAGTAACCCTTCCTTCTCTAGTTTAAATTTTACTTCATCATTTTATATGGAAATTCCCTCCGTGTTCTCTTTTTTTTTGGTGAACCAACTCCAAATCCATTTATTTATTTTTCATGTTGGTGCAATGATTATAGTCACTCATAGTCATTTTCTGTAAATGAGACTCCCATTATTTTCCAAGTAATACCCCATCCGGTATTGCATCTCTACCTACCACTCTTCAATTTTTGCTTGCGATGGAAGCCATTTGCTTCCCCTTGCCCTTGCCCTTCTTATTTTTAGGTGAGATGGTTGCTTTCTATGGTGTCATTCTTCTGGTTAGGTTACACTTCAAACATCTTCTCCTTTCTTTACTCTACCACTCTATCAAACCCTAAGGCTTAATCTTGCGAAGAAACCCTCCTATCACCGTGCCCTAGCTGCCAAACCCTAATTGGAACAATTCTTCCACAAGATGGCACTTCTAAACAACTTCCTCCATGCCCGTGTACTCCTTTGCTACTAGTTTGCAGATCTACTCTTGTCATGTTCTCTTAGATTTCTTAAATTTTTCTTCACAAAAATCACTTTTGGATGCCCTAGTTCGTGAGAAAAATTTTCACTTCATAAATGTAAGGTAAAATAATGAAGTTCCCAACATCTTATTTATATATTTTCCTTCTTTCCAACATTAAATGTTATTTTACCGACCACCATAATTAACAATAAATGAGTATTTTTCCACCAAGTCATCCTTACACACCTTCACTTACGCACCCAATCTTGCACAAAATATTCTACAATCTTCTCGCACACAAATAATCTATCCTCAAAAAGAATCTTGCGCATGTGTCAACAAAGACCAAAAGCACTTCTTCTTTCCACCTAATTTTTTCTCTCGCTTACCTCATGTTGTTCTCGCTCTTCTTCCTCCTCTGTACGTGGTTTCTCTGAATTATTATCCTGACACCAACCTTTTGTCCACCTCTTCTTCCATGCACTTCCTTCATCCTTATGCACTTTGTATCCATCAACCGGGCCATTCACTACAACATCTACTACCAGTTCAACTTGTATTACGGGCCTATACTTTACATCACTCTACCCCACACTAAAAAAAATGCATGGTCCTCTGTGCATGCACAACCTTCAAAAATTAATGTGGTTACCAGTGCCCAAGGCATAAAACAAACAATAGAACAAACAAAGAGAAAGAGAAACATAAGAAAAGAAATTACATAAAGGAAAATTTTAAACTAACTGGCAATATTACCTTATTACAAACACCAAGAATACTTATTTATAGTAGCGCTTCAGCCTACTCCCATTGAAATGGCCTAGAAATATCATCCCATCTAGTGCTCTCAAATGGAACATGCCTGAATTAAGGATTTCTGAGATGATATAGGGTCCTAACCAATGGAGTTTAAACTTTTCGAGATGGCACAGAAACTTGGAATCATATAACAATACCATATGCCCAACCTCAAATTGTTTGTTTTTGATGTGGCAATCATGCCATAATTTTTGTTTAGCCTTTTGACTCCACCTGTCCAATGATCATCTCTCATCTAATTTCATCAATTTTACAATCCTTTCTTCATGTGTTTTCTCGTCATGGCCAATCATCCTGCGCATGCTATACGCAGAGAAGGTAACATGAATTCAATGGGAAGGACAACCTCTGTGCCAAACACCAATTGGAATGGTGTCACTTTATTTAACCTCTTGTAGGTTTTCCTATACACCCATAGAATTGTTGTTACTTTATCATCCCAATCTTATCTACCAACGTCACATATTTTGCTCAAGGTATGACTCAGTATTTTAATAAATGCCTCGGAAGTTCCATTTATTTATGGATGGTAATGTGTAGTCTTATGATGAGCCATCATGAACTCTACTAATAGAATCCTAACAGTTTCATTTAGGAAATGCATACCCCTATCACTAGTTAAGCTCAATGGGAATCCATACCTTGTAATAATATTTTCCCATAGAAACCTAGCTACTGTAGCCATTGTACAATCCTTGGTAGGCGTTACTTCTACCCATCTTGTCAAATAATCCATGTAAGTGATTACATCGTGTGATACCATCGTGCGCACGGTTGGTGAAATGGGGCCTACAAAATATGTGGCCCACTTTTCAAATGGCTTTGTACTTGGGATAGGGTGCAAAGGCATTTCATCCCTCCGCCCTACTGTAGCCATTGTATAATCCTTGGTAGGTGTTGCCACCCATCTTGTCAAATAATCCATGTAAGTGATTACATAATGTGATCCCATCCTATGTGCAGCTGGAAAAATGGGGCCTACAAAATCTATGGCTGACTTTTCAAATGGCTTTGTAGTTGGGATAGGGCACAAAGGAATTTCATCCCTCAACCCCGGTTTTTCAAAGCATTGACAATGATCACATGCCTTGAAATACTCTTTGCAATATTAATATAGGGTCTCCCACCATAACCCATCTTGTAATATCTTGTGTGCAGTGGCATCCCCTACATAATGTCCACCTACACTTCATCCATGATTCTCCTCCATAATAGCCAGGCGCTTGTGTTCTAAAGACACACCGCGCAACTCTTCATCGCGGCCCCAAGCATTGCACATAAATCACCACTAACCAACATGTAGGGTGCGACACGTATGGCTAACTGCTTCCTCTCTAATGCTTTCATCCCTTTTGGCACCACACCCATTTTGAGAAACACCATAATATCCTCTAAGTCTGAGGGCATGTGCCATAACCTAAATAATTGTGCTTCTGGCATGGTATCCTCAATTCTTTTCGGATCCTCTCTTGAGTCAATTCTAGACAAGTGATCAAGTCTAGAATTACTCTTTCTTGGATTCACAACCACTATGAACTCAAATTCGTGGAATAACAAAACCCATCGACATATGTGCCCTTGCAAAATGGGCTTGTTTACCAAGTATTTTAATGCCACGTGGTCTGTGTAGAATACAAATGGTGTTTCCAGTAGATATTTCCTAAACTTGTGCAGTGCGTAGATCATGGATAGTGTTTCGCACTCGGTAATGATGTAATTATTTTCTGCTGATGTTAACTTTTTTCTTGCAAAACTCAAGGGATGGTAAATAATCCCTTCACCAAGTTTTCCAGTACTGATCCAATGGCTATACCAGAAGCATCCACATGAACATGGAAAGGCTTATCCCAAACAGGATAATGGAGTATGAGTGCGGTGACAAGCCTATCCTTTAAAGTGTTGAATGCTCTCTATTGCACCTCTCCCCAATGAAAGGCACTCTTGTGTCTAAGCAATTCCTCTAAGGGTGTGAAGATCTTGGCATATCCCTTGATTAAATTCCTATAGTAATCCATATGTCGAAGGAATCCACGCATGGTGCTTTGGCTAGTAAGCTCCCCTAAACCCACAATGGCTACAACCTTGGCAGGATCTACTAGTAAGCCCTCCTTCCATATGATATGTCCCAATAAGGTTTCAAATGGGGTAGAAAATACACACTTCTTGATGTTGAGGGATATCCTCAACTCGCTGACACCTTTCAAACATCAGTCTTAACTTATCAAAATTTTGTTTGACTCAAGGTTCATTTTAAGAGACCTCTTAGAAATCAGAGGTGGAAAATACAGCCACTAATATCCTCATAACCGGTTTTGCGGGAAGATAAATTTTTAGAGTCCGATGAAAGAAATTTTCACCTCATTTTTAAGTGGTGTGAAAGAAGGCTACAGAGGCACAACAAATATTTGTTATCACGCATCAAGAAGGTGATTGTTACACATCAAGAAGGTTTTTGACAAATTTCAATGAGGTTCGGCCGACGCATGACAACCACCTTCATGTGCGACATCAAATATTTTGTCATGCATCCGCAGCCTTCCACCTCCTATGTCATGCAACAATAAAATATATGTGTCACGCATCAACAAACTCTATGTCCCGTCTCTACTTCCTCCGCACTCCTCGTCACACGCCAAAAACTCTCCCTCTCACACGCAACAAACTCTCCCCACACATCAACAAACTCTCCCCGCTACATGTCAAAAAACTCTCTCTCACACACATCTACAGCCTCCCATTCCTTCTGCCGCATGTTTAGTGTACTTGATAATACATATGGCCCCGTGGTGGTACGCAGGTGAGCTAGTAGTGTTCTACCTAGTGAATAATCTAGGATTATATAGGGGATAGTTTCAAGGGTAGAAGTGAAGCTTAACCCTAAAAAATTAAACTATAACTTTTAGGTGAATAAAGTCATCACCGACTGCGCGTAACATTCACCTTTTCACATTTTTCAAAAATAGAATATTCACCATATTACGAATATTCGCCACTAAAATTATCCCTGCTTTGAATAGACCATACATAGTCCAATCATCCAAATAGACCTGAAGAAATTTATGGATGAATTGAAAGGATTGTACTATAATGCGCGAGAGCATAGCATGTGCATTCTTCAACCCAAAAGGCATGGCCATATAGGTAAAACTTCCCCATTCAAAGGGAGAAATTTTTCTTTCTCTAGTATTCCTTTGCAATCCTCACCTAGTTGCTGCACCCTAAGAACCCATCCATTTAAAGAGTAGACTTTCGCGACTGGTCACTCCCTCTAATATTTCTTGAGTAAATGGTTTCAGAAGTAAATGGGTTTAGGAAGGATCAATGATGCATACTATATTCAAGTCTCTATAGTAACATAGATCCCGATCCTTCCATCCTTTTTGATGTTGATGACCAAATTAAAGGCTTATCCATTCCGACTCTACCACAACCTCAATTATACCCGATGCTATCATTTTATTTATCTCCTTCTTGACCCGTAAACACAAATTTGGGTTCATTTGATATGGCCTCTTTTAGATTTGCAGCACACACTTCCTTCATTTTTATCCTCATCTCCCCCAAGGAAT
>CM031241.1:69243357-69375823 GCA_018340775.1 Taxus wallichiana var. yunnanensis | reverse complement strand
CCTTTTAATACATTATTTTTTACATTGATAGATACCTTTGAATTGATTAGGAAAAGTAGAGTCCTCATAGATATTAAAACTCCGCACACAAAAGCAATATTGTGGTTTTGATACCTAAGATGAGGAGCTTCATACTCGGTCATGTCATTTTGTACTCCGAAGTGAATCTTATTTTTGATGGGGATAGGAGTATCCCAAGGAGGAATGAGGATAACGCTAGTGCCTCCCCCTTGTTGACATTCTTAGAATCTCAGGTAAAGAAGAGATTCATCTCTGAGTGGATGAAATTTGTGCTCGAAGTTAAAGATGGATTCCCAAAGGAGGTTCTCATGAGAAAGATGATTATCTTGAAGATGTGCATTGGCTAATCGATTATTGATAGCTTGGACCTTGATAGACTTTTGATAGATTAACTCTAGGTCAAACTTATTCATAAGAATGAGCCATCAATTGATGTAGTCATTGTGATATGGTTTATATTTGCATGATGGTTTTAAGAAGGTGAAAAATGGTGAAAAAAATACATTTAGTGGTTAAGAATATAATGACGAAAGCTTAAGGTAGCAAAAGAAAAGAGCGCAATGGTAGATTTTTTTCATTCGCCAGTAAGCGAGTTTTATAATCGTGAAGAGTTTGATTGATACATAATAAACAACGTACTCATGACCTTGTTCATCACAATGTGCCAACATAGATTCTAGAGCATGGTTAGAGGTGGAGAAATAAAATAGGTCTCCCCCTTGCATGGATGCATAAGCACCAGTGGGGATAAGAGATACTGCTATTAAGATCATCAAAATCCTTATGGAAATTATAGTCCCGATTGAAATCAATATATTTGTGAAGAAGATGATTAAAATGTTGGAAACAATCGAGAAAGTTGCAATATAAAGTGACAAATGGACTGAATACAACCTTAAATACTATGAATTTTCTTTAAGTTAGAGGGAGGATGCATCTCGATAATGGCCTTGATTTTCGATGGGGACTCCCAATGCCCTTGTTACAAAATGATGAAACCAAGTATCTTACCTATTAATTATCCAAACACGCATTTATTTGGATCGAGGTGATGAAATAGCGGATGAGGTGTTCAAATATGATCTCAAGGATAGTGATATGATCATGTTGATGTTTTGATTTATCTAAGTGGTCATCAACGTAGTCCTCAATAGTCTTATGTATGAGATCATGTAAGATTTAAGTCATGGGCCACTGGTAAGTGGCTCTGACATTTTTCAAACTGAAGGGCATAACACGATAACAAAAGGCCCCAAGGGTGATAAACCAGGTCATATGTTGATCCTCTAGTGCGACAAGTATCTAATTATACCCATAGAAACCATCCATAAGATAAATCA
The DNA here is from genome assembly GCA_018340775.1 of Taxus wallichiana var. yunnanensis. Taxonomy (NCBI): domain Eukaryota; kingdom Viridiplantae; phylum Streptophyta; class Pinopsida; order Cupressales; family Taxaceae; genus Taxus; species Taxus wallichiana. Next base: position 69,374,462 of record CM031241.1, on the reverse strand, counting down.
TCTCATGGCTTGTAGATATGTCTACAAGATGATCGATGTTGGGAGGGGGAAGTCATCTTTGGGGCAAGCGAGGTTTAAATCTCAAAATTATGTGCATATGTGAATCTTTCCATATACTTAAGCAACGGGTATGATGTTAGAAACCCATGGGGGATAGTTAATGGGGATGATGAAGTTAGCAAAAAGAGGCATTATAGATCCTCTTTGACAAGGGGAAAACTCGAGGGAAGTTTCTTATTTATTAGCTTAAGCGTTGGGAAAGGTGGTGATATTGTTGAATATTATAGATGGATCGAGGCTGGCATGTCATAGCAATATGACCATGCGAAGGCTTGGCTATGACAAGAAAGGAACACAAGAAATGATTTGATCTCTTGGGGATCAAAGGGATTGACCCACTTTGAGAATGTGGAGCTCCCGAGGAGTCTCGATGTTGATGTTGATATTGGCTTTGTTAAGAAAGCATGGATGAGTTGGATGGAAAGGTATGAATGGAGAACATCGATGGTGAAGATTCTTATTTTATCATCTTTGTATGGCAAAGAGGAAGGGACATAGTCTAATTTTCACATTGATAAGTTACTAGTCCTACAGGTGATAATAGAGACTTAAAAAAATCCATAGGCGATAGAAATAGTTTCATCCATATCCATGACCTCATGGGATGGGAAAGATGTAGAAGGAAATTCCATAAGAATCATAGATGGTGTAAGGGGATCTGACATTTTCATGGGGTTTATGATATTAATCGATGACAAGGTCATGCATGCCTTGCTCATAATGCCTCATTCCAAATCCTTTCTAGGCACATTAATGAAGATAGGTGTGAGCAAATGATTTCTTGTAAATAAAACCAAATCCATTGGTGTAAGGTTTAGTATGAGGTTGGGTGTCGATGTGAGATGAAGGGAAATTGATGCCACCATAGATTAGGTTGGTATGAAGATGGGGCGGATCGAAAGGAATGATATACCTTACGTTTGGTTGATACATAGGTGTTTTGTCATGTCTACTAAGTCTGTAACGCATGGTAAGAGAATTTAGTGTAAGAAGGTGATACTCCCCCATAAAAATATTTTTAATCAATTTTTCAATAGAATCATCATTAGGAAGCTTAGATGTGGAGATAGATGAGCTAGTGGATGGTTGAGACGATTCTTGCATGGGGATGAGAACATCATTAGGAAGATAGGTCATATTACATGCATTAAATGGTGGAGTGTCTACGGGGAGAGTTAAAATCTTCCCATTGTGCTCATATTCGATACATTGGAGGGTGGAACAAACATAATGCATAACGTGGATCCAAGGTCACCCAACAAGTGATCACGAAAACAGGTGCTTAATCCAAAACTTTTAATCATTTCAAAGGATTGTTAATTTTTAATCAACTTGAAATTCCATAATTCTCAAAAATATTGATTAAAATCTGATTTAGGACTGATTTTTAAACTGAAATTAAGTATCCATTTAATTTAAAACTTCATTGTTTGACCAAAGCCCAAAAATGATCAATGTTTTTGATTCAACTGATTTTCAAGGTTATCAAACTTGATTAATTTTGCATCCCAAATTATTTTCAAGTACTTAATTAATTTCAAATATCAAAAAAATAAAAATTAAAACTAAAAATGACCCAAAATTTTCTACGAAGTTCAAAATTCCTACGTCACTAGGCTCAGTGAAACTAGATCCATTAATAATGTTAAAAATATAAATAAAATAACCTTTAAATTTAACTAATTATGAATCAAAACTTGCAAAAATGTATTATCAGACCTCCGAAAGGATTTTAATGGAGCTCAAGACTGTCCTTACCTTCCCTGATCCACTGCAGATGTGTCTCCCTTTGGTTCTCCACCTTTGTGTAACTTCAATAGCTTAAAAATTTGTCACAAGAGCTCCAAAAGGGAATATTATCACACCATCATGATTGTCTCAAAAATTTGACAAATTTTCATATATAACTTGAGATCTCGGTTTTGAGCATAAGTGCTTCAAAAATAAAGTTTTCTCCAACTCGCCCTTATTCACCTATACACGGTTTAGCCTTGAACCCGTATGAAGGTTAGTTACACCTTAGGTATTCTTACTAAGGTTAAGTCCATCAAAACCCATCCTATTCAAAATTTATATCCTATACCTCTGGTGTGATTTTCAAAATCACCAAGCACATTTTATGAATCTAACCTTGCTTGGGGAGAGTAATTAGGTGTTGAAATACTTCTGCAATGCATTCATCTATTTTAGTGGATGCATCAGTTGTAATTAGTACCTCTTTCTCGGGGTCCACTAATTTGCAACACCATGAAGTTATCATCCTTATATTCTATAACTTTTTTCAATTTTTCAATTTTCTCCTCTAGAGAAAATAACTAACACCTCGGGAAGGCATTTTCTTCCCCGAATTTGTAATCAGATGCTTTTAACTTCCTCAAGCTTTGCTTTGTTTGAAAATTTTCCCATGGTTTCCTACACACCTGAATCAAGCTTTAAAATAGGTTTGGGAACTCTTATTTCTGTCGTAAATTGTTCACAACTTAACCCATGGCTTCACAGTGCTCCATAGTGCTTTTCCCTGCAATTACAACCAAAAAATGATTACACCGCAAAATATACAACACTTTAAGGGAAAATAAGATAAGCATTGTGTTTGTCTCTAAATTTTGAGTGACTTTTATTTTTACACCTGAGCTTTGAAGGTGTCCCTAGGTGTCTCAAAACTTGAGTTGAATGTAATATGCCATTTCTAGTCTACTACACAGTCTTGCAGTATGTTTGTGTTTAAATGCCGAGAGTTGATTTCTATATCATCGAGCACCTAAGTGATTCGGTGAGCTGATAACCCTTAGGGAAATGAGGTCATCAGTTCAAATCTCCCTATCTCCTTTTGTGGCAAGGATTTGTATGTTTAGTCGGTAATATCCACATCCATTAGAGAAGGAGCGGTTTAAGCCTTTAAAAAAAGATGGGAAAGGATAATATTTGCATGGCACTTAGCCACATCACACATTTTTTTTGGTGCCACCCTCCTACTGAGCTATTGAATTTCTTGGTCATTGTGCTTTTTTGCTATGCTACTTGGTATTTGGGTTGAGACATTGGTTCCACTGTGTATTTGTTCCAATCACCAAGTATGGGCCAAATGGTATGGTATTTGGTTTGTTCTCTCGCCGCACCAATTGATATAGGTGTTGAATTATGTTTGATATGGTTTCTATTTGCATTTATCACCATCCTCAAGTTGTGAGTGATAAAACTGAGCTAATTATTTAACCGTGTATCTCGCCAAGCTTTATATAAATCCGATCGAGTCACATAATTAATAAAATCCTGAGATAGGAGTTTTTTTACTTCACCAAGATAATAAAGATAATCCCAAACCATATGGTCAATTCATTCATTGCGTAATGATAACCCTAAATAATATGGTAACAACTTAGTGATAAGTTGAGCACCCCACCGAGCTAGAAATATAGATTGCCGAGCTGATTAAGTCCTGCATTGCAAGAATACAACTCTCCAAACAATATCCCACATTGGAGGAGTTGGTAAAATAAGTGACATACAATATCGAAAAGTCAATAATAGCAGTATGAAGTAAAAGTGGCAAAGGTACCCCTCCTATAAAAGAGTGTGTTGAACCTAGCTGAGGGCCCCTAACTAGCAAAAAGTGGGGCCCACAAAATTTTAACCATTTGTCAAAGACCGGAGATCAAAACAACAAAAATTAACCTTTTTCACCTTTTACCATTTTTCCACGTGTCACATCCAGATTGGACTATTGACTAGGTTTGACCACTTTTAATGCCAAAATTTGACTTGCAATATATTTTGCACGTGAACTTCATTTTCTAAGTTACACTTATCGATGGAAATCTCTCAAGACAATCTACAGGCCTGCAATGGTTTAGGGATATTTAGGGAATATCTATACATTTAAAAATCCTATGGATCAACAAGATATTATATTGAAACTCCCCTTCTACAATATAGAATATTTCATGGAGGAGTTTTTACCAATGAGGATGGGAATAATAATTGTACTAAAGGCGGGGTGATATCGTCTTTGAAATTACGCATTATGCAGTGAGTTATTGAAAAATGATGGATTTAGGGATATTAATTTCATTGAAAGTATGGGATGATATGATATTGATATCTTTTGTCTTTATTTTATATCATAGATCGAATGAATGAAGGTGTCATTAATATGGATGGTGATGAAGAGGTGAAGGTTATGTTCTTCCTGTAATATCTAGAATCTCAGTGTGTCACAAAAATATGGAAGTCCAAATAGTATGCAACTCGAAAACATATGCAAAGGTTTGGGAATCATCACTAGTGGTAGGAATGCATTTAAGAGTTTCCATGAGGGCTTTCCTATGATCTAGAGAGATTTGGATAAGCTCATAGAGTGACATGTTAATTGAGGCCTAATGGAGTTTTTTCAGGATACTTTTTCAAGAGCAATAGGCCGAGAGGCAGCTAAGATGGACACCTTGGGTTTAGATGATGAGGATGGTTAGGTGGAATCTTTAGGAGGATTGACAACAAACACTTTGGACTCTAATTGAGTGGGTAGAGGAAATTCATGATAATAATGAGTGTTGACCCAAACAACATCAATGTAAAGAGGAGGACTTTCCTCAAGAGGGGTTAAAGTAGGTGGAGGAATGGTGACATAATTCTTAAATGAATGGGTTGACTTGGATACTTTATTAGATGATGAAGCTAATGATAAAAGAATTGGTTCCTACTCAAGAAGGTCATCTTGGTAGAAGTGATTATGTATGATGGTTTGAATGGCCTCACAATTTTTATGTCATTCCCTACCGCATGATGGTATGCACAAATAATATTAGATTCAAACCATGAGGGTCTTGGTGCATTTGGATCAAAGGGTTTTATTGATGGTAAAGTGATTGTTGAAGCTTGGAGTAATTGGTAAAACATTGTTGTATAATACCCCAAGGGAATAGGTGATGATGTGGCTATAGATGAAGGGGTTTTGATGAAGGTAATGATGGTTTGATTTGAGGTGATTTTATGGGAGCCTTTGATTTTGTCTTAGATTTGGAAGAGGATGGAGATGGTTATGTTTAGTATTGAATCTTGGTTGATGATGTGGATGACTTAGATACGAGCTTAATTAGAAGCACAAGTGGTAGATGTTTTAGAAGACGATATTTGTTGTGTTGTCTTAATAGTGATGGAAGTTTTGGATGAATGGGGTGGTCCCAAAATGGAAGAGGATGGTCCTAAGGATGATGATGATGATCTAGTCTTGAGAGTTAGGGAAGGAAACTCTAAATTTTTATGTGGATGTGTAAGAGACTTATAAATAGGGATGCTAAGGTTTTTAGTTCTTATTGTTGGATATTTGTCAAGTGGTGGAAGTAGTGGCATCTTTGGTTAGAGACTTGGTGGTGAAATTTTTTTGTAACAATGCTTGTAGTATTGATGGTGGGAGAGGTTTCTGCACTATATTCTTAACAATGTATAAATGGGAGGTTTATTACGTGTTTTTAGGATGGGTGGGTGAAATGTTTGAGGTGTTGTTGAAATGATTGGAGTGTCACGTGTGCTTGTGTTGACTATCAAAGTAGGTAATGGTGTAGACATAGGTGTAATTTAATATGTTAATGTAGATATGGAAATGTTTGGAGTAAAATTTTGTGTAGTTTCAGATGTTGATGTGGGTGTGGTAATGCTTGGGGTAGAAGTTGGTGTAGATGTTGAGGATGATGATGTGGCCGTAGTTGTCATAGGTGAAGAAAGGGGTTCAATAGATGAAGTTATAGATGGTGAAGATGAAGAAGTGGGTATAATAAAGTTTGAATAAGTTGTGGTCATAGTTGATGTTGATGAAGATGTGACTAGTTGAAGAAGGGTTTGAAATAGATGTAGGTGTTATAGATGATGATGTTGTGGATGGTGATGTCAAAACTTGATCTACACTATTAATTATATTTGCATTAATTGCTTGTGATGTAGAAGATTGAATCTGATTAGTCAGTCGATGGTTTGGAAATGGTTGTTTGAAGACATCCAAGGGTTGATTAGGTGGTGCATTAGGGTTTTCCACTTGGAGGTCACCTGATTCTATGAGTTTTTAAACCAAATATTTAAATGTGTGACACCTTTCAATATGATGGCTACAAACTTGATGATACTTGCAATAGTTGTCTTCGTGATACCATGGTGGTTTGGGTCATGTCTCATTGAATGGTCTAATGGGTGTGATTTGAATAAGATTAATTTCCATAAATTTGTAGAAAATTGAACTATATGATTCCCCAAGAGGGGTGTAATTGGGGGTTTTTCTATGAGATATTTTTGGAGGCTCTCTATGAGAGGTAGATTTGGATGATGACTTGACTATAATGGTGTTAGCGGTGGTTTTAGAAAATTTCATTATGTGTGAATGATTTTTGAACTCGTCTTAGGTTTATAGGATCAATATTTAAGTTGGCCTTGCTCAAGGGAACAAAGTTAAAGTTTATGAGCCATCATGAATGCCTCCTCATAGATATGAAATGATTGGATTTGGATGGTGGATGTGATATACTTTGCACAAGACCACGAGAGAAGAGTTAAATAAGTTTGGTCTATGGAAGGGGGAATGAGAGTTGATTAATAATGCCACGTCATTATGCAATGAATTTGGAAATATATTTATCATCATATTGTCATATAGCATAAAGGTCGGTGAAGGTATTTTTAAGTGCAATTTTTATCAAAAAGTGTTCATATAATAGTTGAACAAGTTGAGTGAATGTGAATAATGAATGTTGTGGGATGTTGTTATACGAATCGATGGTTGGTAATACGGACATGGGAACGTGTGTAGCATATGATCTTGATCATGAGCAAAAATATAGCACACATTCCTAAAGGCATGTAAATGTTGTTAGGGATCCTCTTTACTATTGAATTTAGAAAAATTTTGCATTTCCCAGTGAGGAGGATAAGGTTTGACCGAAAAATATGGGTTGATGAGTTCATTAAAAATTTGATTGTATGAAAAATTGATCTTAGATCCTAAGGTTGTAGCTTCAATATTAGCCATTCTACTCAATAGAACTTTCAAAGGATCATGAGATAGTTGAGATGTCGAAATGGGAATTTGATATGTGTACGAAGTGGATGGATGGGGTTGTTGATATGTTTGATTTTTTTGAGGATGTGTTGGGGTTGATGGAGGTGGTTGATAAGGTGGGATATAATTAGAATGTTGTGATTGTATGGGTCGAGAAAAACTTTGTCTTTGGGAGATGGGAATGTTAAATGATTTTTGGATTAGGTAGGTTGTTGTAAGGTAGAGGCATGTAATTGATTGGTTGTGGGATTGGTGGGAATATAAATAATATGTGGTTGGGAAGTTTGAGTTGATTGAATAAAGGGAATATGATGGTGGGGTTCTTGGACCATGAGTCCGCATTGATTCAGATGGAAGAGGTTGTGATATGACCTAGTTTGCATGAACGTGGGAAGTAGAAATGAGAGGTAAGGTAGTTTGATGTTGTTTGGATATGGGAGGAATAAAGGATGATCGTTGAGATTTTTAAATTAGAAGAGAAGTGATTATGGTTGAAATTGAAGTGATGGGGATGGAAGAAGGTATGGTGGTATTAACACGAGGAAAATTGGGTGGAATAGGAACCACCGATTGAGTAGTTTGATGATTGTTTATATCAAAAGAAGATGGTTGATTAGGATCAAATTATTGTGGGGATTTAGAGAGATCACTCGTGGATATTCGAAAGAACACCACGAGTTGAGAGAGGTAAGAACATGATTGGATTCGGATTAGATTGATATGCACAAATTTTACAAAGGAGGTCCATCAATGGGGAAACTAGTGGTCTTGTGAAGAAGATAATAATGGAGAGCAACCCAATTTTTGTGAAGAAGCTCTCAAACTCACAGATCCATGAGGATGAGAAAAGGCCTAAAAGCATTGATAAAAGATGTGGTGGAGGTGTGTCTAGTCAGAGGGGACTAGATGATGATAGAGGAAAGGATTATTTTCATTATGAGAATTGGATTGAAAAAACTAAACCTCTTGAAGAGGAAGGGTGATAATGGGTTGAGTAACCATTGTTGAGATGGCTAAAGGATTGGAAGTGAGAATGGAAAGTGTCGAATTTAGTTGAATGGTAGCGTGGATTGAGACATTGTTTTTCATGTTTTATTCTATTTGTGTAAATTGAGCATTGAACAAACAAAGCTAAACTACGCCGATGTCTACTTAGAATAATAAAATCACACAAGAATTTTTTTCTTATCTTGATTAAGTTAAAATGTGAGAAAGAAGATAAAAAAGAGGATAATAAGGTACATAGGAAATGGAAAGCTATGGATGTGGATTCCTCGATATACACAGAGGTACATGTTATCTCTCGAAAGTGCACCTGTAGAGAGATGGCTGTAGGTTTTCTAAGCTTGTACAATTGATCTCTCTCTTTCGTAGATACAATGGAAACACCTCAGGTCTGTCCGTATACCTATTTTGAGGCGAGTCTCCAGTATCAAGGCCGGTTCCTTATCGGTGTATCCTAAATTGATTTACGGGAGTTTGAGGGTAGAAGATGACTATAAAATAATTAAAACTAAGGTGATATACAAAATTTGTATGAGGACTTTGGTGAGTATATGCACAAATGATTTGGGAAGGATTCTTGATGCACAAACCAATAGTTTTTTCGTAGAATGTCTAAGGGAAAACATTTGATTTTACCGAGGAGAATCACAATAAAGATATTAATAAGTTAACATGCACATTAAAATTAAGTTAAAGACTAATTTTGCAGTAGGGTAAGGTGATTGATCAGGGAATTTGCATTCACAAGTTTAATATAAACATACATAAAACTACAAAATAACTTGGAAAGGTAGAAAATACTTCACACTCGGAGGAAAAACTGCAAAATTTGCTTCAGTACTCATATATCTAAAAATTCCTCTAAAGATCCAGAAGTCCTTGTGATTTGAAAAGGTAGACAATATATAGCAAAAAAAATAAAATTCACACTCTCCCTAAAAATACCCTAAGGTTGTACTTGCCCATGCATCTTATTTTTATCCTTTATTTAATAAGTAGATAAAGGGAAAAAAAGAGCATGCAATTACAAATAGGAATTATTAGCCTTACTTACACTGGTAGAAATTGAAGTTGACTATTCTATTTTAAAGAAAAGAAGGGTGAATAATTTGCTAAAAATAAGGTTCTTGCTAGGAAAGTCTATTTCCATGAACATGCAACTGCTGTCTTCTTCTCTATTATGTCATGTTGTGAAGGCATGAAAAATACAACTCCCTTTAAGTGAGCAAAATAATTACAATACTTAGTAATATTTGCAAAAATAATTCCTCCTATGGGGACCACCTATTATGTGCAAATGTTCTGATATTGACATCTCCTTTGGCCATGGCATATTATAACATTCACCTTTTTATTCATCGTGATATATGATTTGGTTGCCCCTTTAAAATTATTTGAAGCATGCGATTGGATTAGACTTGAAAGTCATTTGCAATATTTAATTTCGTGGATACATGGGTTGTCCCATTCCATGGTGACTCACCGCTTGGTGACTTGGGTGATGGCATCAACTCTGGTCAAAGTTAGTTATAACCATGGTGATTTATTTTAATCTTCGTGCCTTATTCTTTAATCTTTGATCTTTCAGATACCTTCGATCAATTTGATCATCAATTTTTATACCGTGATTAGGGCTTTGGCTAGCATTTATTGTGGGCGGTGGCATCTTAAATGTGGTTAGCATTGATTGTTGTGATGAATTGAGGACGTTGATCATTGACTATGGTTGAGTTCGAGTTAAACCGTTTCTTGGGTTCGAGATAATAAAGGGAACTTGACCTAAAGCACAATCATTGGAATTTTTGGTGTATGGGTGAAGCCTTGGAAAAATTCCTCTCGATGCCATTATTTTGTTATGGTTCGAGCTTGGCCTTCACTATATTTTAGAGCTCCTTCTCTCGTAAAAGATTATCTATCATTTTGGTTTCGTGGTTTTCTACGCAACTTTATGAGTGAGGTGGCTGAAGTGTGGGCCACCATTATTTTTTTAAGCTCATCTCTATCCTTTTATCTTTTATACCATTCGCACCTCTATATATTTTTGAAAGCTAAGGTTTCATTTCTTGGCTGCCATAGTCGTTTTATAGGTAATCTCTCTTGCATGCGTAAACATCTATTTTATTTTCTTTTGTAAATGTATCACTTATCTCTTGGAAATATTTGAGGTTTCTCCTAATTGAATTCCAAGTTTGAAACCTTACATGGGCCTCGTGGACCTCCCGCTTCATCATTTGGTTACTTGAAAGTTTGACCATTTGATTGTCTATGGTGAGTTTGTTCTTATTTAACTGCATCATAAATTATAGATCGTATTTTCCGAGTTCTAGGTATCTCTGTCATCTTTAATCATTTCTAAAATGAGCTTTGAAAAGAGTGTGATTATGTGTTTGTTGTTATAAAACTCGATTTACTTTGATCTTCCTTTTTTTACTATGGCCAAAATATAGTACTTTATTCTTTCTAGATATTCGTACTTCATCCTCTTCTCTAAATGAGTTCTTTTTGCTTTAACTTCCATAAAACCGCTACCTCATCATTTGTTGAGAACATTGTAGAAGGTGGTTACTATTTTCGCAAATATAATCTTGTACATTTCTTCGAAAGTCCATTCTCGAAATCTTTGGCTCATTTTGTATTCTGGAGAATCCATTTGTTACAATTCATTGTTTCATGATTGACTTGATTTTTTGAAATTCTATAGCACTTTTGAGAATACTTGCTTCAAAATTTCAACATTGTCATCATTGAACATTGAAATTCTCCATGAGATGAGTGCTTGAAATGCCATTGTTTCCTAAAATCACATCTACCAAATTCTTGACTGTAACAATATCCTTGACTTTTTGTAAACAATGTATATTTTTTCTAAACCTATGCATAACATATTATTTCTGGAACTCTGTTTACAACTTCTGCATGTTGGATCAATTCAAGCCTTGTTGAAAAAATGTAGTTCCATCTTCTTTTGTGCTTCAATGTTGTACTTGAGCTTCACTGTAGCTGTATCTATTATTTGATCAATTGACTTCTATTTCTGTAACTACAAATCATGAGTTTAATTTGGTCTCTGAAGCTATTATCGTATTTTGTAGTCTTATTTGTATCTCAACATTATATAATAATCTGATGGACAACTTATTTCTTCTAATTTGAAATTCCATATTTTCCCACAACAACTAAATGATTTCCGTAGAACTAGCTTTTATCTCGTAGCAACTAAAATTTATCTGGCAAAGTGTATCTGAAAATTACCCATAACAACTGTATTACCTACACACTTAGGAAAACCATTAGAAAATAATTAGGCTTTTTGGCCTCTCTTATGTCCATGTTTTCTCCTTCTTTTCTCTTTTGAAATAGTTAAATAATTACGTTTTTGGCCTCTCTTCTTCCTTCTTCTCACTGAGCTGAATAAAACATGCATGTTTATTTTTTTTCAATTAGAATACATCTCTTGTTAGGAGAAGATTCATATGCACGAAGTAGGATAGTGTAGGAATATGAATTGATCCCTGAGCTCATAATTGATAGTTAATTCTTTTCTTTTTTTTCAGGTACAATGGCTTACACAATGAAGATGAAGGAGAAACAAGAGATGGAGATGAAGATGTTTAAATCGAAGAATAGAAAACCCAAGGCAATGATGGGTTCACTCATACTCCTTTGCTTTCTCTTTCATATATGTTTACTTTTATTTTCAGTAGCTTTACTTTACTTCTCAGTTACATCCCACTAATTGTGTGGGAAACATTTGACTCTCCTTGTGAATAAAACATTAAATTCTGAAAAATAAGTTGTGTATTTCTCTTGTGCATTCTAGATTTTTTGTATGGATTGTATAATGAACTAAACAACTTAGTAATACAATTCAATGTCTCAATCATGAAGGAAAGAACGTTGATAGGAACTTGTAACATTTAGTAATGAACTCTAATTTTCTGTAATCTGTATCTCTGTTTGATGCTTCAAAACTCAACACTTCACCTAATTTGTAATTTTTCAGTATTCAACAAGACAACACAGTTGTCCTTCTGGGGCTTTGCATTTTTTTTTGAAGATGGCATGAAATTTCAGACTATGTGATTTTTTTTTTGTTTTGAGACAAAGACACATAATTTGCAGATTTCATTTAATCTTGGAACTAATTTAGTAGTAACAAATAACATCGAAACTTCTTTAGCTTAGGTATACTTCACCCAAGAATTTTCATGTAATGATGAAGTTTCAAGTTGCCCATTTTTGCACAAGTGCAAAATTTGTCAACATTTATAGCAATCCCGCATGGGAAAGCTACTTGTTAGCTTAAATACTAGTGCCTTGCTCTTAACCATTGGGCATGGAGTCTAACCATGTAACCAAAATTTTCCTTTTTCGAAAGGTCCAACCCTTCAAAACAATAAAGATGGGAAAGGATCTCGTGAACCAAATCACATGCATAAATGCACGATTGATAGAAAAACATTGTAATGTGCAAGAACTGCACTTATTGAAGGGAAATCCTACTCTAACAATCACTATAAGATTTTCAATAACAGTGTTTGAGAAACATATCATTCATAGGAATGGGAAGTTTCTCTCCATTTAGCTTCGAAAGCTGAAAAGTATTGTGTTCTTTGCAAGCTGAAATCATGTAAGGACCACTCTAGAGTGTATCAAACATTGAGTGTCTTCCTAGCTTTGCATGATCAACATCCCACTTTAACACAATATCTCCTTCATTGAAGACTCTGAATTTGGCTTTCTTGTCAAAAGTATTCTTCATTTGTTTCTGATTTTTCTCCATATTCAAATGAGCTTGATCTCTTAGCTCCTGTAATTCCATTAACTCGCATAACCAATCAGAATGGTTCATTCTCAAGAAGTTCCATTTGATGTAGCAAATCTAATGCAGGTAACTCAACTGAAATAGGCATTCTTGCTTCTTTCTCGTACACAAGTTTGTATGGTGAATTGCCAACTGATCTTTTAGGAGTCACTCTATTAGCCCAAAGTGTTGAATTCAACATCAGATGCCAAGCTCTTTGATTATCCTTGAGCGTTCTTCTGATGATCCTTAATGATTATTGTTAGTACTCTCAGCTAAACCATTACCTTATGGGTAATAATTAGATGAAGAACTTAGATATATTCCATGTTTGAAAACCCAATCTATTATATTTGCACCAAGGAATGCTAAAGCATTATCTGATATGATAGTTGTTGGAACACCAAATTTGCAAACTATTCCTTCATAAAAGGATAGTATCAAAGCTTCATTAGCATCCTTCAAGGATATTGCTTTAGTCCATCGTGTAAAATAATCTATAGCAGTTAAGATCCACTTGTGTCTCTATGATGATGATGGATTTATCATGCCCATAAAGTCAAGGCCCCACTACATAAAAGGTTGATCAGCTGAAATAGGTCAAGGGCAGCGAAGCTAAACGTTATTTTCCAACAAAGAAAGCACATTTCTTACACTTTCTAATCCATTCAAAACAATCCTTGAATATGCTAGGCCAATAGTAACTAGCTTTCATAATTTTTAAGGTTGTAGTACGTGCTGAGAAGTGACCTCTGTAGGTCCTTCATGGAATTCTAATAGTATTTTCTGAACTTTATCATAATCAACACACTGTAGCAAGATTCCATTTATATCATTTTTGAATAACACAATATCAATGAAAATATAAGGTACAACTTGTAATCTGAAATACCTTCATTTATTTTTGTCCATACCTTCCGGATAGGTGCCTTGCTATAGATAATTAACCAAATCAGTCATCCATCTTGATTCCTAAATCTCTTGAGTGAGCTCAAAGTTGCTGATTTTTGGTTGAACCATGATTTTGACATGATATGCAAGTTTAGTATGTTGTTTTGAATCATCCGGTTCTCGTAGTTTTTGTTTTTCATATCAGAAATTAGATGCTCACATAACCCTTTCCTTGAACTTTCTTAGCAGCCCGAATGTAGAAATCATATTCCATGACCTTTGTTATTCATTTTGCTCTTTTCTCATTCAATTCCTTATTTAGTAAGAATGCTCTCACACTTGGATGAGAAACAAGAACGTGGATTTTATTGTTCAAAAGCATATACTTGAAATTATTTAGTCCTCCGACTCTTGAAAGTACTTGCTTTTCAAGAAATGTGTACCTTGTTTCGTAATCATGCAAACTTTGTCCAAAGAAAGCAATAGGCTTCTCAACATTTTCATCATTGACTTGAGTTAATATATTGAGATTGTTTCAGCTCCTGCAAGTGAATAAATTGTAAAATCTTTATTGAAATTTGGATTTACACGAGTAGGAGCCTAAGAGATAGCTGCATTGATTGCTTCAAATCCTTCTCTTCCTTCATTTGGTCCAAGAATTTTTTTCTTTTTCAGCATAGTTGTGAGTGGTTTAACCAATGCTAAAATCTGGAACAAATCCCCTAGAAAAGTTGATTTTTCCAAGAAAACTCTATAATGCCTTTTTATGATGAGGCAATGATAGCTGTGATATGGCTTCATTCCTGAAAGGATCAATTGTTAAACTCTACTTAGAAACAATATGACCAAGTAGATTTCCTTGATGTACTGAAAAGATAGACTTCAGTGGAATCAAAGATATTCCAAATTTCCTGTGCAACTGAAAAGTCTGCCTTAAGTGTACTAGATGTTCTTCATAATATTTTGAAAATATAGTAACATCATCTAAATAAACCAGGGTGCATTTATTTAATAAGCTATGAAAATCCATGTCAATTAAATGTTGAAATGTTGCACATGCATTTGAAAGACCAAAAGGCATCCTTTTATAAGTATAAGTACCCCACTTGGTGGTAAAAGTTGTTTGTATCTATCTTCTTCTCAAACTAAAATCTGATTATATCCACTATAACCATCTAGATGAGATATTCTATCGGAACCTAAGACTGTTCTTAGAATCTGATCCATATTTAGGAGTGGGTAATGATCTTTTAATGAAACCTTATTAAGATCTATGAAATCTACACATGGTCTAATTTCACCGTTCTTCTTCCTAACAGGAACAAGGTTGGCTACCCAACTTGAATGCTTAACTAGAAAGATAATACCTAATTCAATCAACTTGGATAATTCTTTCCTCATCAAAGGCTCTATCTTGGGATTCACAGGCCTCTGTTTCTGCCTAACAGGTTTAGAATTTGGCTGCAACTCAATTGTATGTTGTGCTAGAATGGGATCAAATCCTTTCAAATCTTGGTATTTCTAGGAAAAAACATCCGTAAACTCTTTTCAAAGATTAATTAATGACTGATTTTCAACTAAGGAACATACCTTTCTAAGAAATAACTTTTTCCCTTTATCAACCAGGATCTCTTTGTAATTGTCAACGTGAGTTGACATTTTAGTCTTGACCTTTCTTAACTGATCATCAGTGCTGAATATGTCTTCTAATGTGACTAGACCATGAGATAGTTTATTTTTCTTCATCTGAACAACATGGTCACCATATAAGTGTTGTAATTTTATCCCGATTAACTACGTAAAACTTAGCTTATTGCTTCTAAAAAATCTATAGATTTGATCATCACTTTCAAAAACTTGCCAATTTGAAACATTATTAGGTACTAAGGGCCCGGCAATTAACTTTTTATGAGGTTGTATTTTGTTATTTTCAATGTGTTCTAGCACTTCAAAACTAGCCCCAACTACTGCAAGTTTGTTTGCATGTTTGTTTTCAACTCTAGAATAGATTGAATGTTAATAGCATCGAAATATTCCATTAAGTCTAAAACTCTATGTCTGTAAGACTTCATTAATGGATTCTTACACAACATTGAAATTTTTTACTTGATTAATTACCAACTCAGAGTCACCAAAAATCTGTAGAATGCTAATACCCCTCTTTCTGGCCCAAAGCAAGCCATGAATTAAAGCTTCGTATTTAGCTACATTACAAGTACATGAAAATTAGAGATTCAAAGACGAGAAATACCTTTCATTCATTGGGGAAGTGAGCATCAGACCTGCTCCCTATCCCTTCTTGTTCTTAGCTCCATCAAAATGAAGCTTCCAAATCCCTTATGTTGATTCTTTTATTTTAGATAGCAAGGGAAGTAGTATATTTTCTTCATGCATACAATACACACCAAACATGTGTTCTTCAACTTCCTTAAAAGGATCATGAGCATGTTCTTCCATTGTCTTTTCATCCATAAACATGTTAGAAACACCATCTAATGCTGAAACATGAGCTACCTCATCAAAATACGACCGATCTAAGGTTGAATAATTAGCCACTGCATTTGAAGAGTGAGGCTCAATGTGAAATCTGGCCAATGGCTCTGAATTGATAGTAAATTTAGTACCATAATGAGTAGTGAAAATTAAGGACCAATCTGAAGAGAGATAACCTCTTATTTTTGCTGTGAAATATCTATATAAGCATAAAGCAAAGTATGGAGGCAGGTCCACAATAGTAACATCATAAAAAATAGAAACATTTGGGCAAGCATGTAATGTTATTTCTAAATTTTTTATTATACCAACCGTATTAGTTATAGTTCCATCAAGCTATAATACGCTCCTTTATGTAGGATCATACCGCAAACCCAAGTTTTCTACGCAATCACTTTTGGCATAACTGCTGTGCTACTTGCACTACTATCTACCATGTAATTATGAACTAGATTTTCACAAATAATCAATGATAAATAAAATGGTGGTGGTTTCTTGATGTCATGAGTGTTCAGAACTTTTTGAACCATCCACTTAACCTTTTTAATGCGGTCTTGTTCAAATGTTCCAAAGACCATGTCTCCGCTTCCGAATTTCCTTTTCTACTATTTTAGATGAAATCTGAGCTTAGCTAGTTCATGAGAGAGTAAATCTTGTTGTCTTGGAATACTTAGAGCATCCCACATTGGGATATTAACATTATGCTTTTTCATTACAGATCAACAATGTTAAAATAAACAACTGTTTTAGAGATAGAATCAACTATCCTAGAGTAGACCTTAGCAAAAAATACTGCTTCATTACCTTAGATATCTAAGGTATAAACGGATCTTCTTGGATCAAGTGCTAAAGCTGTTTTTGATGGCCTTTATCAACTGGAACACTTGCTGGTTTTTGAGGAAGAGAAGGGTTACTAGTTGACTTTGGAGCTATAGATGTTATCTTATCAAAGTGATGAGGGAAAGATAGGCCTATTTTGTTGATTTTTATTTTCAAAAGATTTCCCTTGAGCCCTAGTAGTGACTACAATTAAATCCTCCTCATTAAAACTTACTAAATTCTATTTAGGTGCTTTCTGAACATGAGTTTCTTGTTTCACACACTCCATTTGAGGCATGAACAATGTTCCAGATTGAGGTTGTGCAACAAGATTGATTCAAAAACATTTGGGCAAGTTACAACCGAATGAGGTTGATTGCAAGGTTGACACCACTTTTCAGTAACCATATTAAATGGGACTGAAGCGTTAGATGAACTAGGAGCCTTTTGGTCAAATTGCCTTTACTGGTAAGGCTGCCTATAATTTTGATTATGTTGGTAAGGGCTATCTATTTTGTTGATTCTTTTGATAGGGCTACTAAGGAGCTTGATAAGGTCTGTTAGGTAATGTAACTTTGTTATCAATAAAATTCAATTTATTTCCCATAGTTTGCAAAAATTTAAATACATCATCTGATGGGGCTACAATAAGAGGCTCCATGATTGTGATAGGCTGAGGAATAGGTGCTAAATCTTCCAACAATGACATTAATGGCCTTAGTGCTAATTTTCAAGCTTGAATAAGACTATTTTCAGCTCGGATAGCAATATTGTAGGCTACTAGGAGTGTCTCTCCACCCATTGATTGAATCATAGTTGAGATATCATTGTTTAATGCCCTAAGATAATAAAGGAAAGCATGGTCTAGCTTGAGGTTTGACACTTGCTGGAATTCTCTCCCAAGTTCGGAAAAATGGATATTCAAACTGACATAAATTCATTGGAATCTTTTTAATAGTAGACAATCTGCTCAATGAGAGACAAATGATTTGAATTATCCTACAATTGTTTCAATAATTTTTCACCTAAGTTATCTCAAGTTCTTATGCTTCCAATTTCTAGGTTTCTATACCATTGCAAGGCCTGCCCTTTAAAAGATGTAACTAAAAGTCTTAAAGCTACATCTTCATGAGTGATATTATGGAATGTACAAAGGGTTACTATATCTTTAATATGTTTAGCTGGTGTAACCTAATTTTCACCCGTGAATGATGGCAAACTTTTCATGGTAGCATTAGGAATGTCATGGTAAACTAGGATTACTAATGGACTGCCATTAGTAAAGGTTACAAAATTCCTTGGTGGTTGGATAGCCATTTGAAAAAATGGGATATTAATTGAAAAATTGATACGTGGTGAAGGAATATTAGTAGGGTTACCAAAACCAAGTCTATTACAAGGTAAATTATTACCAACTCTTCTCCTTCTAGCAGAATTCAAAGGTAAAGAAACAAACTCAAAAGGAATTCCTCTTACCAATGATATTGTAGTCACTTTAGTCATGGAACATGGTACAATATTGGTCCTGATATCAACTTAACAAAGTCGCTTAAAAGATCTTAGAATCTTTAGAATAAATTACCTGCAACTTGCTCCAAAAAGTAACTTTTAATTTGTTTTAATCTGCTATAGATCTATGTAGAAATTGTAATCCACATGCAGATTTGATTCGTCGTCCCACTAGGCATGCCAAAAACTATTATCTTTCAGTTGAAGGTTGCACGGTGGCTAATGATTTTTTGCTTTAAGTAGAACAACTTTGGGAAAATGAAACTCTAAATTATATGGGTCCCACCAAGCATGCCAAAAGCTGTTATCTCTCGAAAGTGCACCTGTGAGAGAGATGGATGCATGTTTTCTAAGCTTGCACAATTGATCTCTCTTTCATAGATACAATGGAAACACTTCGGTTCTGTGGGTATACCTATTTTGAGGTGAGTCTCCAGTATCAAGGTTGGTTCCTTATCGGTGTATTCTAAACTCATTTCTGGGAGTTTGAGGGTAGAAGATGACTATAAAATAATTAAAACTAAGGTGATACACCAAATTTGTATGAGGAATTTCACTTAGTATATGCACAAATGATTTGGCAAGGATTCTTGACGCACGAACCAATAGTTTTTCTGTAGAATGTCTAAGGGAAAAAAAATTGATTGTACTCAGGGAGAATCACAATAGTACTAATAAGTTAACATGCACATTAAAATTAAGCAAAATAATGATTTTGCAGTAGGGTAAGGTGATTGATCGGGGGAATTTTAATTCACAATATTAATATAAACATACACAAGACTCAAAATAACTTAGAAAGGAAAAAAATACTTCACACTCAAAGGCCAAAACTAGAAAAATTTGCTTCAATACTCATATATCGAAAAAGTCCTCTAGTAGTCCAGAAGTCCCTTATGCTTTCGAAAGGCAAATAATATATAGAAAAAAAAAAATTCACCCTCCCTAAAAATACCCTAAGGCTTGTACTCACATTTACGCATCTTATTTTTATCCTTTATTTAATAATAGATAAAGGAAAAATAAAGCATGCAATTACAAATAGCCATTATTAGACTTACTTACACTACACTCAAACTCAAGTTGATTGTTCTATTTTTAAAGAAAAGAAGGGTGAATAATTTTCTAGAAATAAGGTTGCTTTCTAGGTATGTCTATTTCCATGAACATGTAACTTTGTCTTCTTCTCTATTATGTCCTGTTGTGAAGGCATGCAAAATACAACTCCCTGTATGTGAGCAAAATAATTACAATGCTTAGTAATATTTGTAAAAATAATTCCTCATGTGGGGACCACCTACTATGTGCACATATTCTAATATTGACATCTCCTTTGCCATGGCATATTATAACATTCACCTTTTCAGTGATCATGGTATATGATTTGGTCGCCCCTTTAAAATTATTTGAAGCATGCACTTGGGTTAGACTTAAAAGTCATTTCGCAATAATTAATTTAGTGGATACATGGGTTGTTCGCTTACACAGCTGACTCACTCCTTGGTGACTTGGGTGGCAGCATTAACTCTGGTAGGTTAGTTATAACCATGGTGATTTATTTTGAATCTTTGTGCCTTGTTCTTTGTCATTGATCTTTCTACCCCGTCTCGATCGCATGAGACCATCGATTTTTATATAGTGATTAGGGCTTTGGATGGAATTTATTGTGGGCAGTGGCATCCTAACTATGGTTAGCATTGATTGTTGCAATGAACCGAGGACGTTGATCTTTGTACCCTATCTTTTGTGATCGTTGATCTTGACTGTGGTTGAGTTCGAGTTAACCCACTTCTTGGGTTTAGGCAATAAAGGGAACTTGACCCTAAAGCACAATGATTTGTATTTTTTGGCTATATGCGTGAAGCCTTGGAAAATTCCTCTTGATGCCATTATTCTGTCTGGTTTGAGCTTTGCCTTCATTTGTATTTTAGAGCTCCTTCTCTGCAAAATATTCTATGTCATTTTGGTTTTGTGGTTTCGCACAACTTTCTGAGTGAGGTGGATGAAGTGTGGGCCACCATTATTGTTTCTTTAAGCTTGATATGTCCTTTTATCCTTGGTACCATTCACGCCTCTATATATTTTTGAAAATGACGAGGTTTCGTTTCTTGGCTTCCATAGTCGTTTATAGGTAATCTCTCTGCATGCGTAAACTGTTTTCTTTTCTATTTTAAATGTATCACCGATCACTTGGAAATATTTACGGGTTTCTCCGATTGACTTCGAGTTTCAAACATTAGGCCTATGGACCTCTCACTTCATCATCGGATTACTCAAAAGTTCGACTATTTGATTGTCTACGGTGAGTTTGTTCTTCGCCCAATCTGCATCATAAATTATAGATCTCGTATTTTTGAGTTCGGGTATCTGTATGTTCATCCATTAATAAAATGGGATTCAAAAGAGTTTTTGATTATGTGTTTGATGTTATAAAACTTTGATTTACTTTGTATCTTCCTTTGTTTTATGTAAGTGTATATAGAGTAATTTCTTCTTTCTTGATATTCGTACTTCAAATTTCTTCTCTCGTATGAGTTCTTTGTGCTTTGACTTCCGGAAAATTGCTACCTCATCATTTGTTAAGAACATTATAGAAGGTGGTTACGATTTTCTATAAATATAGTTCTATACATTTCTTTAGGTCCATTTTGAAAACTTTGGCTCATTTTGTATTCTGGAGAATCCATCTCATTACAATTCATTGTTTCAGATCGACTTGATTCTTTTGAAATTCTCAGTAGCACTTTGGATAATACTTGCTTCAAATTTTCAACATTGTCATCACTTGAACATTGAAATTCTCCATGAGATGAGTGCTTGAAATGCCATTTTTTCTCGAATATCACATCTACTAAATTCATTTTTTGATGTAACAATATCCTTGACTTTTCAGTAAATAATGTGTATTGTTTTTCGAACCTATGCATAACATATTATTTCGAACTCACATAACTCCTTCATGTTGGATCAATTAAATACTTGTTAAAAAAATGTAGTTCCATCTTATTTTGTGCTTCAATGTTTTACTTGAGCTTCAATTTCAGTAACTATGTCTCATTATTTGATCAATTGACTTCTATTTATTTAACTACAAATCATGAGTTTAATTTGGTCTCTAAAGCTATTATCGTATTTTTAGTCTTATTTGTATCTCAACATTGTATAATAATTTGTTGGACAACTTATTTCTTCTAATTTGAAATTCCATCTTTCCCGCAAAGAACTAAATGATTTCCCATAAAGCAACTAGCTTTTACCGTAGCAACTAAAATTTATCTTCCCATACTTATGAACTTAAAATTTCCCATAAAGCAACCTATACTGCACAATTAGGAAAACAATTAGAAAATAATTAGGCTTTTGGCCTCTCTTATGTCTATGTTTTTCTCCTTCTTTTCTCCTTCTTCCTTCATCTCACTCGGTGAATAAAGAATGCATGCAGCTTTTGTTTTTCAATTAGAATATATCTCTTATTAGGAGAAGATTCATATGCATGAAGTAGGATAGTGTAGGAATATGAATTGATCCCCGAGATCGAATTAACAATTAATTATTTTCTTATTTTTCAGCACAATGGCTTTACAATGAAGATGAAGGAGAAACAAGAGATGGAGATGGATATGTTTCAATCGAAGAATAGAAAATCCAAGTCAATGATGGGTTCACTCATACTCCTTTGCTTTCTCTTTCATACATGTGTACCTTTCTTTTCAAAGATATTTACTTTACTTTTCAGTTACATCCAACAGCTTGTTTGGGAAACATTTGACTCTCCTTGTGAATAAACCATTGGATTCTGAAAAATGAGTTGTGTATCTCCTTGTGCATTCTAACTATTCTGTATGGATTATATAATGAACTAAACAATTCAGTAAGATAATTGAATGTCTCAATCATGAAGGAAAGAATATTGATAGAAACTTGTAACATTCAGTAATGAACTCTCATTTTCTCGTAATTCTGCATCTCTCGTTTGTTGCTTCAAAACTCAGCACTTCACCTAATTTGTAATTTGTCGCCTTCAACAAAACAACACGTTTTCCTTCAGGGCTTTGTATTCTTTTGTTGAAGATGGCATGAAATTACAGACTATGTGATTTGTTCTTTTTTGAGAAAGCACACATAACTACATATTTCATTTAATCTTGGAACTATTTCAATAGTAACAAATAACATTAAAACTTATTTTTCTTTGGTATAATTCACCCAAGTCTTTTCATCATAATGACGAAGTTTCGAGTTTCCCATTTTTGCACAAGTGCAAAAATTATCAACAGTACGTGAGGCTGAATTCGATATAGGATTTATAACGTGACTAGAACACCGCAACAACTTTTCTATTGGATGATGAAATCCCAATCAGTTCCATCTGGTAGGTAACGTCTAGATATATTAATTAATTCATGATTTTGGTTGTGTGTTATGGAGTTTGAAATGCAAAATATTAAATCCCTACTTACACTATATTTATATGAAATAATTAGAGAGGTTCGTTTTAGATCCAAAACCAAATGTGACATTCAATGAAGGAATCAAACAAGAAAGGGAAAAGTACAATGCAAAAAGGAGAAACTAACAAAAGTGGAATACCTAGAGTTTTATTATAATTTTTATCTGATCTTCAAATGAAGTTTGAAATATAATCCAGTAACATGAACAAGTAAGCAATGTACATTTATTCCTTACAAGGTTATCGGAAATGAAAGAAAATGGAATATGGAAATCAACAACAAGACTCACCTCAAGAGGGTGGGTCCCATCGGGCATCCCAGAATGTTGGATAGGTTTCTTAGTTCCTATTCAAATTAATGACCTAATAATAGAGGAAAATAGTAACTCAAAACATGGAAGGTTTATTGTACCTAGAGATGGGATGGGTGAATACAGACACAAAAACTAAGGACCTCCTTGTTGTAAGTTTGGTGATTTTCACAAAATAGCACTAGAAGAAAAACGGATTAGTAGATAGATGGAGGGTTTGCCAAATAAGTCGGTTCCAAGAAGTGTGAAATTTCATGGATGGATGTCAATCCTCTTATAGATAATATGAAATATAAAACCCGATAATGGATCTCATAAAAGCATGCAATATCAGAAACAAAAATTTGAAAAGTAGATCTAAGATGATAAAAGTAGATTTGAATCAAATATGACAAAACAAAGAAAACCTCATATGGGTCAACAGTGACCCAAGGCCACAGTGTGCCATTCGGTAGAAATTGGGGCTAAATGAAGGATATGTACACCAAAAATAGATCTGCAAGCACCTATATGTTTGGATCTGATGTGAATTATACCTGTAAATAAATTTGGACTAGACACAAAAACCTACAGAATGGATTGAACCTATAAAAGGGGAAAGGATGTAATAAAATTAGAAAAATTGATGGCAATGGGGTGTGGATAAAAGACATGGGTCAACGAAGACTAGGGAAAATCTACGATGATGGCTTGATAGAACATATCTAGAATGAAAAAGTACAAGAAAGGAAATATTTGAGTGAGAGAGACAAACTGGGACAAAAATAGAGATTGTTGAAGGCCTGGATGA
This sequence comes from Taxus wallichiana var. yunnanensis, assembly GCA_018340775.1. Taxonomy (NCBI): domain Eukaryota; kingdom Viridiplantae; phylum Streptophyta; class Pinopsida; order Cupressales; family Taxaceae; genus Taxus; species Taxus wallichiana. Next base: position 69,350,288 of record CM031241.1, on the reverse strand, counting down.
TAAAAACAAGTTGGATGGTAGGTAAGATCGACAACACTTGAATAGAATTGGTGGTGACCAAGACTGGTAAGGGTATGGATGAAAGTGAAATAAATGAAATGGCTACATCTAGATATAACTTAATTCTCAAACTAAGTGAGACAGAATCCCTAAAGATACTTGAATCTGCACATGGTGCTAGTGATAACAAAATGCAACTATAGGACAATGAAATAAAAAAATATGACAAATCAAGAGAAATCTCCCTAAATCACCAAATTAGATGCACAAAATCTCCAAGAAAACTTTAAGATGTGTAAGATAATTTTAGTAGTACGTAATAATGAGAACAAGATCACAAGATATCCTGAAAATAATGATTTTACATCCTTGAGAAACGAGCGGGAAATGGTGTATTTATAGGGTCGAAGGTGACCTGAGTGGGTCACCGTCAATTATGGGGAGTCTTCCATTAGGGTGGTGGTATGATGCCTAACTCGAGGTAAAGAGGCCCAAATGAAGCAAAATTAGAGTTTAGATGGATAGATACAAGTTAAGGTTGCATAAAAAGGATAAGAAGGTAGGTGAGAGGTTAGAATGAGTAAATAAAGGGCTTAAAGTTATGTGAATTTATTAAATGAGCACCTAGGGATAGCAAATTAAGGTATTTAGGGATGATAAATGAGAGACTTAAGGATGTTAAATGAATTAGATGGGCATTAACGATGATTAGGGATAATTAGAGTGGTTTAGGAAAATGAAAATAATGAGATGAGGATTAGAATTAATTAGGGATAATTATTTAATAAAATGAATAATGCATGGTAAGAGGTGGGAAATAGGAAATAATGGGATAATTTGAATTTAATAAGGAAAGGGGAATTATAATGTGCAACCAAGATGAACGAGAGAGAACACAGGGTGAAGGGGAGGAACGATACAAAAAATTGGTGTCGATACCTACACATGAATGTATTTGCATCCATCAGCTCAATTTAGCAATCTTGATAACTTGGCTGCATAATTCATCTCAACTCAGACATGTTAGACCCCTTGACTCAGTGCATTGACTCAATGATCCACTCCAACTCATATCGGTAAGCCAACAACCTCCAACTCAGTGCATTAGCACTCAAACCAACTCATCTTGGTCACAACAATCTTGTTTTTACTGTTTTAAAGTGAAAAACTTTATTTCTTAGCATTGTAATATTTGGATACATTTTGTTTGTTAATGTATGCCCTTCTTACAAGTGTCAGGGATGGAGGGCGAGGTCTAGGGTTGTAAGGAAGCTAATCCCCCCTCACAATAAAAATAAACCCTATCTAAAATTTGATTCCATTTCCAACAAGTACACATACAAACCTCTTGGCACACATTTCAGGCACTTTTTAGATCCATTTAAAGGGCTTATTGGCTTTTTCCATCAGTTGTAGGAATCATTTTTTTGCTATAACATTTGACCGATTGCTTGCTCGGTTTTGAGAGCTTCTTTAGTCAAAGTTACATGATTGTTTGCACACTACATGATGAGATTGTTATTTTTTGTAAATTGATTTCTTTATAAAGTGTCACATTCTAGGGGGGTCATTGCAATGTTTGTTTAGGCTTGTACTTTTGTCACTAAGTTATAAAGTTTCATCTGAGATATTTTTTGGGGTTTATCCACACTATGCAGTTTCATCATTTTGTTGTTATGTTTGATTCTAAGAACTATTGGACATGGAAATAAGGAATTGTTGTAAATTACATTATTCATGGTTTATTACCCTACCTACATGGTCTCATTCCTGAGCCTCTCGAGCCTAAGTAGAAGTATGAGTGGTTTAATTACACTGATGAGGTTTATGGCCTTCTCGGTCTTACTATTTCTAGGGATATCTAGGGTTTATTTTAGCACACTAAGTTCCCTTTCACTTATCGGTCCATTATTCGATAGTTACATGGTGATACTACTTCTCCATCTCAGAGTGAAGTTTCCCTTGACCACTCTTGTGCTGCCATTGATTCTCCCCCTTCTCACATCCCTTTAACTACTGAGTGTTGCTCTATTCATGTTTCTTCCTAGGAGTCCTTTGTTGAATTTCCACATTAGGACCTTTCTTTTGAGACCACTCTCACTAATGTTGTCACTACAAATCTCATTGTTTACCATGTTCATACTTCCATTCACTCTTCACACTCGTGTTCCATTCGAGACCATTTCGATGAGGTAGATGTGACCATTTCCCCTTGTGTTCCCTACACTTGTTGCTTTTGTCTAGTTCCATGTTGTTTCACCTTGGCCTACTAACATCTCTTCATAGTAGTCTCCTCCTCCTACTTTATGTGTTGATCGCTCTACGAACACGAGACTCACATGCTTTCACTTTTGATGATGAGGATTTTACTTGTATTCATTTTTATGCCCTTTAAAATAACAAGGAAATCCCATACGTGTCATCCTATCAACCAGTGGGCACTGGGCACTCACTCGAGGTACACATGGGCACTAAGCCCCTCCTTTATATGAGATGTGTGAGAATGCATTATTTACGACAAAAACTTAAGTGAAGAGATTGAAAGGAACCATGCATTCATCTTAGAGCTCGTAACGGGATTTTAGACAATGTATTCATTCAGATAAGAAAATAATTATAGAACATAGATCTAAATCATGACAAAAAGGAAATGCATAGGGGTTTAAAACCACTCATATGAAATATATATAAGACTGATCCATATAGATATAAATAAAAATAGGAACCACATATATTAATATTAAGTAGGTTGATAACCACATTACACTTACTGAGGCAATCACATATCCATATAATAGTGCAGACCAATGTCATCCATCAGAACTGGACTTAAGCCCTTCTTAGTACAAAGAAAAATATTCAGACCCATCCCCTTGATACATCATACCCCTACTGCATCCTCTAATCCTAACCCATAGAACTCTCACAAGTATTTTTACATAGCCTCACCTCTTTCCATTCTTGGTATCTCGTATGTATTTTCTTCTACCGAGCACTTGTATATATAGCCCTAGCAAGCACTTTCATGCCTTTCTAAAGTTGTATATTGGCTACAAAGTGTCCAAGTGGTCCTTCATGGGAGCACGCTCCTTCAAATGTGAGCTCTCTGTCCTTCACCATGATGACCTTCTCGGAATCTTCTAGTATAAGTTATATTCCTTTCGTGGGCACCAAGTTCCTAGGCTGGTACCTTATCCGCTCCAAATGCGTATTCAGGTCATGCTTTCCTCATGTTATACCTGATATGCCAAATATGGCTAAGTCCCAAATCCTTTACTCGCCTTGCATGCACATGTCATTGGTTCCACTAAACCCTCCTAAAACCCTATCCTATGCACTTTCACCTTGCACGCACACGCGCCTTCTTTTACTTAGTCAATATTTTAGGGGCTCAACATCACCCCACACTACACTTGTTCTCCACCCTCAGAATATTTTATCAATGAAAAATAACGATTGTTCCTAAATAGTTTGGGGAAAGAATAAAGGAATGAAGAATTTTGGAAAGAATGAAAGAATGGGGAGATTATGATTATTTCTGCAAGAGGAGAGGGAAATATTTCTTCAAGTCTACCTCCAACTTATTCCAGAAGTGACTTTGTTCTCGTGCCTATTGATAGAGGTCACTAACTAGGGCATTTACCTCTTCAAATCCTAGCCCTTCGCTTGGTTATTCATTGTTTCCATGATCCTCAAGCGTGTCCATTCTTCGAGTGATCTAGGGATACAACTCCTTGAGCCGCTTCTTGATTGATCCTGCAAGGTCTCAATAACCTCATATTTTTCTCAACCTTGGCTAGAATTCTATCAAGTTCCACTCTATTCCCCTTGTTCTTCTCTCAAATATCCTTAGGCTCGCTTCATGAGTGGTGAAAAGAATGCTCGCCACTCTATCTCTATCGATACAGTTGTCATAGGAAACCTCAACGACTTGGGCGGCATCTTTCACATCGGTGAGGACTTTATTATACTGAGAAAAAATGGCCATAACCTTCATCTTTTCCTTCTTCTCTTTACGCACCGATTCCTCTTCTATAGATTCCAAGGCTAATGGTCACCTTTCTATTGTGACGATGCAGGTCAAGTCCTCTAGGAACTCCAGGGTGGATCCATACTTCTGCGCTAGTGGTGTTAGATTTGGATGCTTCAAGACAATGGAATATGTGATCATCTCTACTTTCTTATAAACCTCATGCACCCTTGCCTTCTCTTCTTTTAACTCAAGCCTTAGTTCATCCTTCTTTAATCGCTTGTTTCTTTTCTTGAGCTCTTCTTCCTTTTTTCCAGCTTCTACCTCTAGGAAATTAATTGTTTCATTCCTTCCGAAGAGTATGGCTTCTAATTTAATCGAAACCTTGTTCAACGCATTACATATTTGTTCATCGATAGCCCCAAGAATTTACCAAGGGTTGACTCATTTTGACTTTGGTACCTTTATTATTTCCCTCGCTTACTTTGAACTCGACTCGTCAATGTGGGACTTAAATTCCCAAGAAATCATTTTCCTCATTTGAGGGTATGCACCTTCCTCATCAAATGATGCCATAGCCAAGAGTTTCTCCGTTGGTATGTGCTTTAAAAGCACGCATGCAACACCTTTTTCAGATCATCAATGTAGCCCATCCCTTGAACTTGTGATGATTTTACGCTCTTTCTCTCTATGTGTGTGGCCTTAGGAAAGGTCACGGCCAAACTGGGATCTCATTCCTGTGCTTACATATTACATTTCTATGCTCTCATCCTTTATTTCATTCATCACCATGTTTTCACTGTGTTCCATCTCTTTCTCTACTAGGTCCTCGATGAGTTTTTCTACTTCTTTCTCTTCCTTCTCGTCTACCTGTTCCTTTATGAGGCTTGGGGTGCTTTTTTCTTTGGTAATATCTTTGCTTACCCCTTTATACCGAGAATCCTTCTCTTCCTTGTCATTCTTCCTCTTGACATAGATGTACTCATTTTCTTCTTCCTCTCCTTATTCCTCCAAGTCATGTACATTGAATATGTGAGGGCCTTGAACTGCCTCAAGTTCATCATCATCATCATCATCATCTCTTTTACCTTTATAGGCCTCCAAGATCTATGTAACCTCTGAGTCATCCTCCTCTAGTGACTTTTTCTTCTTCCCGACAAGAGATTCTACTTCCTCTTCCTCCTCCTCTGGTGACTTCTCCTAAGTTATGGGTCCTTCGTGCTTCTACACTTCTTCTTCTGGAGTCTTTTATTTCACCAAGGACTTCTTTCTCTATGCACAAGTACTAGGCTTAGCGCTTGTCTCCAGAGTGCTTACCACTTGTGTAGTCTGAATACTTAGTGCTTTCTACACCTCTTCTATTTCCCTCTTCTTTGGTGTGGGATTCTTCCTTCATGTGATTTCTTCAGGGATTGATACATCATTTTCTAAGTAAGCACCTTTTTCAAACTTCATCCTTATGCGAAGGTATATCCTTGTTGCATCCCTTCCAGTGATTGGCAATGTTACAGGCTTCATCATTTATATCTCGTGGGAGACATATCTCTCCATGTATGCACGCTTCTTGGGGTAGACTAGCTTCCAACGCAGCTCATGGTGGTCTGCATATACCTCACTAAGGTCAAAATTTAGCATTTTGGCCTCCTTGAACTAGTTAACTATGGCTTGGAAGTATAACGCGGTGAAAGAGAAGGGTAGTTTACACCATGAAGACATGTTTTCATCTATCAACGTAAATGCTTAATGTAGAAGTGTTGATACACTATGAATTCTACCTCTCCTTTCATGAGTGTAGGTAACTAATTTGGAATCTTCCATTTTTCCCCACACGTGTCCCTCATATGCTTGTACCACTTCTCCAAAGTGCGTCTTGTGAGTGGCTGTCATGGTCTCACAAGTATATTTTGTGAACCTCTCGCAGGTGATGGATCCTCTTCTGGGTACTCCCAAACAAACCTTTCCAGCCCATCGGGCACTCTGATCTCTGAGAAAAAAATTGTGAGGAAGAAATTGTTGAATAGTATCTTCTCTCCCTCTTGTGTGCTACTAATGATTTCATCCACAATGAAAGTGGACAAGTTGTAGATGGTCCCCTTAGATATTTTTTGGCATACGTTTAGCCATGCCTTGTTCACTTGAGTCCATCTTTCTTGATCATTGAGCTTGGTTACCAAGCACATGGCCATCCTCATCACGGGGTCTAGAATCTCTGTGATGTCAAAGTATCACGATCCTTTCTTATAGTCATATGTGACTATTGTTTCCTTAATGGCCTCCTTGTTGCTTAGGTCATCATCAATGTTATCCCCCTCATAGATAAGGCCTATGAACTTGGAAATCAACTGGGGATTTATGCGCATCGTGCACCCCAAGAAAACTGAATGGTCACGCCCTTAGCCACTAATAGAGGCCCTTAGGTTTTCCAAAGTAGGGTAGTTCATAAAGTTGTAGTAACCCTTCCTTCTCTAGTTTAAATTTTACTTCATCATTGTATATGGAAATTCCCTCCAGTGTTCTCTTTTTTTTTGGGGTGAACCAACTCCAAATCCATTTATTTATTTTTCATGTTGGTGCAATGATTATAGTCACTCATAGTCATTTTCTCGTAAATAAGACTCCCATTATTTTCCCAACAATACCCCATCCGGGTATTGCATCTCTACCTACCACTCTTCAATTTTTCTTGCGATGGAAGCCATTTGCTTCCCCTTGCCCTAGCCCTTCTTATTTTTAGGTGAGATGGTTGCTTTCATGGTGTCATTCTTCTTGGTTAGGTTACACTTCAAACATCTTCTCCTTTCTTTACTCTACCACTCTATCAAACCCTAAGGATTAATCTTGCGAAGAAACCCTCCTATCACTGTTTGTGCCCTAGCTGCCAAACCCTAATTGGAACAATTCTTCCACCAGATGGCACTTCTCAAAAACTTCCTCCATGCCTGTGTACTCCTTTTCTACTAGTTTGCAGATCTACTCTTGTCATGTTCTCTTAGATTTCTTAAATTTTTCTTCACAAAATCACTTTTGGATGCCATAGTTCGTGAGAAAAATTTTCACTTCATAAATGTAAGGTAAAATAATGAAGTTCCCAACATCTTATTTATATATTTTCCTTCTTTCCAACATTAAATGTTATTTTACCGACCACCATAATTAACAATAAATGAGTATTTTTCCACCAAGTCATCCTTACACACCTTCACTTACGCACCCAATCTTGCACAAAATATTCTACAATCTTCCGGCACACAAATAATCTATCCTCAAAAGAATCTTGCGCATGTGTCAACAGCACCAAAAGCACTTATTCTTTCCACCTAATTTTACTCTCGCTTACCTCATGTTGTTCTCGTTCTTCTTCCTCCTCTGTACGTGGTTTCTCTGAATTATTATCCTGACACCAACCTTTTTGTCCACCTCTTCTTCCATGCACTTCCTTCATCCTTATGCACTTTGTATCCATCAACCGGGCCATTCACTACAACTTCTACTACCAGTTCAACTTGTATTACGGGCCTATACTTTACATCACTTTACCCCACACTAAAAAAAATGCATGGTCCTCTGTGCATGCACAACCTTAAAAAATTAATGTGGTTACCAGTGCCCAAGGCATAAAACAAACAATAGAACAAACAAAGAGAAAGAGAAACATAAGAAAAGAAATTACATAAAGGAAAATTTTAAACTAACTGACAATATTACCTTATCACAAACACCAAGAATACTTATTTATAGTAGCACTTCAGCCTACTCCCATTAAAATGGCTTAGAAATATCATCCCATCTAGTGCTCTCATGTGGAACACACCTGAATTAAGGATTTATGAGATGATATAAGGTCTTAACCAATGGAGTTTAAACTTTTCGGGATGGCACAGAAACTTGGAATCATATAACAATACCATATGCCCAACCTCAAATTGTTTGTTTTTGATGTGGCAATCATGCCATAATTTTTGTTTAGCCTTTTTAGCCTTTTGACTCCACCTGTCCAATGATCATCTCTCATCTAATTTCATCAATTTTACAATCCTTTCTTCATGTGTTTTCTCATCGGCCAATCATCCTGCGCATGCTATACGCAGAGAAGGTAACATGAATTCAATGGGAAGGACAACCTCCATGCCAAACACCAATTGGAATGGTGTCACTTTATTTAACCTCTTGTAGGTTTTCCTATACACCCATAGAATTGTTAATACTTTATCATCCCAATCTTATCTACCAACGTCACATATTTTGGTCAAGGTATGACTCAAGTATTTTAATAAATGCCTCATTCCATTTACTTATGGATGGTAATGTGTAGTCTTATGATGAGCCATCATGAACTCTACTAATAGAATCCTAATGGTCTCATTTAGGAAATGCATACCCCTATCACTAGTTAAGATCAATGGGAATCCATACCTTGTAATAATATTTTCCCATAGAAACCTAGCTAATGTAGTCATTGTACAATCCTTGGTAGGCGTTACTTCTACCCATCTTGTCAAATAATCCATGCAAGTGATTACATAGCGTGCTACCATCATGCGCGTAGCTAGTGAAATGGGGCCTACAAAATATGTGGCCCACTTTTCAAATGGATTTGTACTTGGGATAGGGTGCAAAGGCATTTCATCCCTTCGCCCTACTATAGCCATTGTATAATCCTTGGTAGGTGTTGCTTCTACCCATCTTGTCAAATAATCCATGTAAGTGATTACATAATGTGATCCCATCCTATGTGCAGCTGGAAAAATGGGGCCTACAAAATCTATGGCTGACTTTTCAAATGGCTTTGTAGTTGGGATAGGGCACAAAGGAATTTCATCCCTCAACCCTGGTTTTTCAAATCATTGACAATGATCACATGCCTTGAAATACTCTTTGCAATATTAATATAGGGTCTCCCACCATAACCCATCTTGTAATATCTTGTGTGCAGTGGCATCCCCTACATAATGTCCACCTACACTTCATCCATGATTCTCCTCCATAATAGCCAGGCGCTTGTGTTCTAGCACACACCGGTGCAACTCTTCATCGCGTCCTAGCTTGTACAAATCACCACTAACCAACATGTAGGGTGTGACACGTATGGCTAACTGATTCCTCTCTAATGCTTTCATCCCTTTTGGCACCACACCCATTTTGAGAAACACCATAATATCCTCTAAGTCTAAGGGCATGTGCCATAACCTAAATAATTTTTCTTCTAGCATGGTATCCTCAATTCTTTGTGCATCCTCTCCGAGTCAATTCTAGACAAGTGATCAAGTCTAGAATTACTCTTTCTTGGATTCACAACCACTATGAACTCAAATTCTTGGAATAACAAAACCCATTGACATATGTGCCCTTACAAAATGGGCTTGTTTACCAAGTATTTTAATGCCACATGGTCTGTGTAGAATACAAATGGTGTTTCCAGTAGATATTTCCTAAACTTGTGCAAAGTGCGTAGATCATGAATAGTGTTTCGTAATCGGTAATGATGTAATTATTTTCTTCCGATGTTAACTTTCTTCTTACGAAACTCAAGGGATGGTAAATAATCCCTTCACCAAGTTTTTCAAAGATCTGATCCAATGGCTATACCGGAGGCATCCACATGAACATGGAAAGGCTTATTCCAAACAAGATAACGAAGTATGAGTGCGGTGAAAATCCTATCCTTCAAAGTTTTGAATGCTCTCTATTGCACCTCTCCCCAATGAAAGGCACTCTTGTGTCTAAGCAATTCCTCTAAGGGCATGAAGAGTTTGGCATATTCCTTGATGAAATTCCTATAGTAATCCATATGTCGAAGGAATCCACGCATGGTGCTTTGGCTAGTAAGCTCCCCTAAACCCATAATGGCTACAACCTTGGCGGGATCTACTAGTAAGCCCTCCTTCCATATGATATGTCCCAATAAGGTTTCAAATGGGGTAGAAAATACACACTTCTTGATGTTGAGGGATATCCTCAACTGTTGACACCTTTCAAACATCAGTCTTAACTTATCAAAATTTTGTTTGACTCAAGGTTCATTTTAAGAGACCTCTTAGAAATCAGAGGTGGAAAATACCTGACGAATATCCTCATAACCGGTTTTGCGGGAAGATAAATTTTTAGGAGTCTGACAGCAAAATTTTCACCTCATTTTTAAGTGGTGTGAAAGAAGGCTGCAGAGGCACAACAAATATTTGTTATCACGCATCAAGAAGGTGATTGTTACACATCAAGAAGGTTTTTGACAAATTTCAATGAGGTTCGTCGACGCATGACAACCACCTTCTTGATGTGCGACATCAAATATTTTGTCATGCATCTGCAGCCTCCACCCTCCTATGTCATGCAACAATAAAATATATGTGTCACGCATCAACAAACTCTATGTCCGCGTCTACTTCCTCCGCACTCTGCTCGTCACACGCGTCAAAAACTCTCCCTCTCACACGTTAACAAACTCTCCCTGTCACACATCAACAAACTCTCCCTGTCACATGTCAAAAACTCTCTGTCACACATCTACGGCCTTCGCCCTTCGTCGCATGTTTAGTGTACTTGATAATACATATGGCCCTGGGCATGTACGAGTGAGCTAGTAGTGTTCTACCTAGTGAATAATCTAGGATTATATAGGGGATAGTTTCAAGGGTAGGTGAAGCCGAACCTAAAAAAATTAAACTATAACTTTTAGGTGAACAGTCACCGACTGCGCGCTAAGAACATTCACGTTTTCACATTTTTCAAAAATAGAATATTCACCATATTACGAATATTCGCCACTAAAATTATCCCTGCTTTGAATAGACCATACATAGTCCAATAATCCAAATAGACCTGAAGAAATTTATGGATGAATTGAAAGGATTGTACTATAATGCGCGAGAGCATAGCATGTGCATTCTTCAACCCAAAAGGCATGGCCATATAGGTAAAACTTCCCCATTCAGTGGAGAAATTTTTCTTTCTCTAGTATTCCTTTGCAATCCTCACCTAGTTGTACCCTAAGAACCCATCCATGAAAGAGTAGACTTCGCACTTTGGTCACTCCCTCTAATATTTCTTGAGTAAATGGTTCGGGAAGTAAATGGGTTTAGGAAGGGATCAATGATGCATACTATATTCAAGTCTCTATAGTCAACATAGATCCTGATCCTTCCATCCTTTTTGATGTTGATGACCATTGGGCTTATCCATTCGACTCTACCACAACCTCAATTATACCTGATGCTATCATTTTATTTATCTCCTTCTTGACCCGTAAACACAAATTTGGGTTCATTTGATATGGCCTCTTTTAGATTGTGCACACACCTTCCTTCAGTTTTATCCTCATCTCCCCAAGGAATGGTGGATGCCTTTGAGTTCATGATACCCACGAGGGAATAAATCCTAGAACTCATATAACAGATCAATGATCTTTGAGACCTCCTTCTCCGACCAATAGTCTCTAATGATAGCTTCCTTGGGTTCTTCTTCTGAACCAATGTTAACCTTCTTTGTTTTTAAGGGCTCATGGTAAGCGTGCATCCTTTCATCAATGTTATCTATAACATCGCGCATACCTACAGAGTGGTTAACATCTAGACTTTCCATTTCCTCTCCATCTATGACATAAACCATATTTCCTTTTTCCTTCTCTATGCATGCACACTCAAACTACATCTCCTCTGACTCATCCTCATCAAAGCGTGCCTCTAAACTAGGCTCACCTAGAAAATCTAGTAGCATGTCTTCTGCCATGGCATTATCCCCCATCGTAAGGCGCTTGATCACTTGCAATGCCTTATCCACTAATGGATTTGTGCTCTGATATTCAAAATCTTGGATGAGATCAGTTGTTAGCTCTTACCAATTTCCCATGTGGCAGCATGTTTCTAAGTGGATATACCATGCGCACACACAACCTTGTAGTGTGACTTATGCACCCATAATGATGGTGGTAAGGTTTTTGCACCTCCTATCTAGACCTTCTCACATGCTTGGATCTGAAACGAAGCAGTCTCTTTACCATGGTAGTATTCTATGACCGTGGGTGCATTGCTCATGGAAAACCTTACAGAAAATGTAATTCTTACCTCACTCCACTCCAACGGGTTCTCTTGATGTGTAGCCCATGAGCATGCTGCAATCCCAAGTAGGTTATAACTGAGAATCCCTCTTCTTTTGTCCTCATTTTTCCACTAAGCTTCCATGTCCCGTAAGAAAATTTCAGGGTATACCCCTCTAGAGTAACTTGGTAACTTCTTTCCTCCTAGGCACTTGAGTGAGTGCACCTTGGTCACTCTTGTTACAGACCCCTCAACTATCATCCAATTAACTCATAGGTCTCATGTGTCCAATTGTCACACGCCATGTTTGTTGTATCACTTACAAACTGAGCATCCTCAAATTGGATAACTCCTGTAGGGTGAATTATATCTGGGTCTCTGATGGAGCACACATAAATTATATCAAGGACCTATTCTCTTAATGGTTCATTGTAAGACACCGTATTCCCATCCATTAAAGGGATGATGACCCATTATTCCTTGTTCTCAAAACTGATATATCCTTTATTGAACCTTAGGTCAGCGTTGTTCTTATAGCACCATGGGCACCGCAGAAATACTGGAAAATTGTCTCGATTCGGTGAGTTCCAAGACTTCGAAGTCTCTAGTAAACTTGGCCCCCTAAATGGTGATCATTGCATCCTTCAATACTCCAATGGGCATTTCCTTAGTTTTTTTGCCATATACAACACATTCGAAGATGGTTGTAATTCAAGCCTTCCCATATGATGTTAGGCATCTAATGTAATAACACCGACTTCTACTCCCTATTAATCAATATGTTAATCAAAGATCCAACCATCCACAACTGCATTTAGTGTGATCTCTTTGTCATAGTCAAGGCTATGGGGAGGGAGGTTTGTATGCAACACCTACCTTTCACACTCTGCTCCAATACATGGTATCTTCTCCCATATCCATTCTCCTAGAAAGGGAATAATATTATCTTGCCTTAACATTTTTCACACTTCCTTGACCTCATCTAGGTCCTTCTGCGGAGCTTCAACATTCCTTCTTTTCTCCTGCTACCTAGAATGCTCATTTAGACATTGTATTTCTCCCTACAAATTCCAAATGATATCCATTCTCTCTTAATGCACTTCCTTCTAGTGGGCGGGGTCTCGATACTTCCCTGCACCACTTCTTCTTGAAACTAGATTCCTTTATATTGGTACTTCCTTGAGTGCGCGTAGCCTTTGCTCATGTTCTCACCAAAATAGGTTCTAACCATGACTCACGTGCCACTCTAGGAATTCACTGTGTCTCAACCTTCTTTATACTCACCATCCTAGTGCCCTTTTCCTTCTAGTGTTGCTGGCTCATGTGCTCAAACAACTCAGGGCACTCCTCATACTTATGCTTCTTCTCGCACCATGAGCACTACAATAAATATGGACACTCATGCCTGTAATGTTATGTAGATCCATAGTTATAGCAGGTTCCTCATGGGAACTCACTTCTTCCTCCTCCGTGGTTATTACAACCATGAAATCCTCCACAAGAACCTCTCCCATGTGCCCCTCCATCTACACGTCCTTCATAACGATGATCATCTTCCTTGGAACTACTGGCAAGGCTGGTCTAGTGCACACCATGATCAATGGCCTCATGGATTTGGTCAATAAGCCTACAATCCTTAGTATCATGGGTCGTATAGGTGTAGATCTTATAGTAGTAAGACACATTCTTCCATATTACATGCTGAAAAAGGGACATCTACTTGCATCATGGTCCCCGTGACAAATTTCACAATCTATTGCTACAATGCGTACTAACTTCTGAGGGAAACTATCCTTGCCATGCCCCTCTACTTCACAATATATGCACCAAAGACCACTATGAGTCTCATGTGTTGAGTTTACAAATAGCTTCTCTAATTGCTTGGCCATTGTAGTGATTTGAGCCTCCAGAAAGGGGCTCACACTAGTATCAATACTCCCAACCGCCTTAAGCATAAGGTAGCCTCTAGAGTTTCACGGGGTCAATTAATGTTTTATGTGACAATTCCCTCCTAAGTGGGGTGATCAACCATCTAAAAACCATTGATCATGTTTTGAAGGGTGAATGTTATATGACGGTTTTGATAGGAGAGTTTTAAACTGTGCATCATACTCCCACACATTCTCTGTCATTCCTTGCTAGATCTCCTTCAAAGCAATGATGTTCTTCTTCTCAAAATTTGGTACATGGAACTCTACAAGGAAGGCATTCTTGAATGTGGTGTATTCTACCACCATCTGATAGGGTTTGTACTTCCTATACCAGCTATGCACGCACCCTTGCAACATTGTTGCAAATTGACTTGCCTTCCTCACCGAGGCGGTGATCCCCTTCACATGCCATAGTAATTCACACTTATGCACGTGTTTCACAATATCCTCTATACCTTTGTAATATGACAGAAGTGTAAATACATCTCAAAAAACACACTGAGGAGGTGGCCGAGGCCCCTGTCATCCAAATCTAGATCCTTGGTTCCCTCTAATGTTCCATCCAATAGATCCACTAGATCTACATGGTCCTATGCCTCCGATCCTCCTATAATCGGTAATGGGCCTAAATTGGTCATGCCTAGTGTCCCCAATGTTCTAATGAACTACACACCAATGATTTGTGAGATTTCTCCACCGGAAGTGTATCCCGCACCACTCCCATACGTGTTGCCCAAACTTTGTGTACTTGAACTTTGCTGAAAAATTCCTCCAAACACTAAAATGGTATGTGTGGCCATAGATGTTCCAAACAAAAATTATATCTTCTAGGCACGATCACTCCCACCGATACAAACTAGGTTATCAGTACTTCTCCCTTGATTTGGAAAATCGGGCACCAAGGGTTGGTCACCAAGTGTGTTTAGATGCATGCCAATGGCTCTTCTTTCTCCATGCGACAAACTCTCATCACAAGCTGAAGAGGCATGTCTCCTACACTTACCAAGATGGGGTATCACGGACTACTTAGGCTTCATTTCTTCCGCATGAACTTCAACACCATCTTCCAACCTCGCCTCCACAAATCCATCATAATTACAACCTCACATTGTCTAGTCATCTCCCTTTCACGAGATTCGCTATACTTGAGTCGTCTCTCCTCCCTTTTTTTTTTAGTCGTAATGTCTTCCATGTTCCCCCACCATAGCTTCCTCTTCCAATGCTCGGAGTAGCTTAGTCGGCCATGGGGAATTCTTCTAAACTCAAAGTAACAACCAATATCTTCATAGCCAAAGGAATAGCACTCAAAAATGATCCTCTAGGCTCCCTCAGAAACTCAAACTCAGTAAATTTTGGGAAATAATACTTTAAAATGGCATATTCTAAAGTGTAATTATGTTACACTCCCTTTCACCGGTGATCAATAACACACATCCAAGTCAGATCTCCATCCTACAGCCTCTGATAGTCATCTTGGGTCCACACGCATGATATATAGTACCATCTTGTTCTAGATGCGTATGTCGAAAGCCATTCATATAGCTCTACTGGGAAGTAGAAAAATAATTTCTCATATAGCTCATGGTATAGGTTCTCTTCTACCCATCTACACACATTAAACTCAAGTCCAGTGTTGAATCTTTGAGAAAATTTATCCTCTGTGCTCTTGAACCATGTTTCAACACTTTCTAAATTCAAGCATTCTATCATCACACATAGCAAGGAAAAATATCCAAGTCATTTCTCACAAAACTTGAAAAGAGTTCCCAATAATGAAACCAAGATGTATTAATTTTTATGTCATTTCAAAGAAGAAGTAAATCCCATGCGTGTTGGCCTATCACCCAGTGGGTGCTAGGTGCTCACCCAAGGCATGCATGGGCTCCGAGCTCCTCCTTTATGTGATTTGTTTGAGAATGCATTATTTACGACAAAAAATTAAGTGAAGAGACTAGAAACAAACCATACATTCATCTTAGAGCTCAATATGGGCTTCTAAACCAATGTATTCGATCGATAAGAAAAGAATTACAAAACATAGATCTAAATCATAACAGAAAGGAAATGCACAGGTGTTACACCCACTCATATCAAATATATATAAAACCGTTCCATACAGATATAAGTAAAACCTAGAACCACATACATTCATATTAAGTACATTGATAACCACATTACATTTACTAAGGCAATCACAGATCCATATAATAGTAAAGACCAATGTCATGCATCAGAACTAGACTTAAGCCCTTCTTAGTACAAAGAAAAATATTTAGACCCATCCCCTTGATACATCATACTCCTATAGATCCTATAAACCCAACCCATAGAACTCTCACAGTATTTCTACATAGCCTCGCCTCTTTCCATTCTTGGTATCTATATATTTTTTCTTCTACTGAATGCTTGTATATATATAGCCTTAGCAAGCACCGCCATGCCTTTCTGAATTTGTAGATCAGGTGCCAAGTGGTCCTCCATGGGAGCATGCTCCTTCAGACGCGAGCTCTCCATCCTTCACCATGATGACCTTCTAGAATCTTCTATCGCAAGGTATATTCCTTTCATGGGAACCAAGTTACCATCGGCACCTTATCCACTCCGTGTGCGTAGTCAAGTCATGTTTTCCTCATTTTCTACCCAATATGACACATATGGCTAAGTCCCAAATCCTTTTGTCTTCCTTTTGCATGCGTCACCTGGTTCTACTAAACCCTCTTGAAACCTTGTCCTACACTCTTTCACCTTATGTGCCCTTCTTAAAATAGGCCTTGTGTGCCCATGCACCTTCTTGTACTTGGTCAATATTTTAGGGGCCCAACAAGATACTTCTAATTTTGATGATGAGAGTGCTATTGAGGACCCTTATCGTTATTCTCTCACCTTTCCAGAGTATTTTGACACTCCTCACTTCCCATAAGACATTGAACAGTCCCATTCTCACCCTCATACATTCATTTCACCATCCTCCTTTCCACTTTGATTGTGTGAGTCCCTTTCCACTCCTCTTCCATCATGTATGGATGACTTATACCTGTCCTACATCACTCTTCTGTTTGTCGATCCCCCTCATTGGGAAGAGTATATAACGACCTTAGTCATATTTTTATAGGCCCACTTCTAATGCACTACAGGTTCCTCATCCTTATACAGGTGTTTTTAAGGAGTCCATCGTCTCCTTTTTTGGGAGTACCCCTTCTAGGAATCTTATCACTTCAATTTTTTAGGAGACCTTCATTGATCCACCCTTGTTTGTGGATCCTCTTTCTATCGTGGGGTTATTGTGTTTCTCTCACATCACTTTGAAATCATTTTTTGGGTGCTCCTCTTCTACACTCTAATGAGTTCTACACATGTGGCATTACCTTTAGTTCCTTGGTACTCCATTTTTATACCTATGTTACAATTTTGTGGACCAGACTCGAGATTTCTTTGTGTTGGTGCCTTTGTTTTTCTTCGTGGAGTGGGAAGTCTTCCAACACTCCATTTATGTCCTTCCCAGGGGCATACATTTATTTTGGTGTGGGTGGATCTTCTTCAGTCTAGAGGTACGGGACCACGTCATTGACACTCTTTTAGAATACTTTCTATAGTTATATAGTTCATATCCGTCTATGGCATCTTCTACATTCCTCTCATCTCCCTCATCTTCTCTCTTCTTATTCTTTCCGAGATATCTCCCTTTTGTACATGGGTACCTTATCATGATCCTTAATGGTTGGGACCCATTGTTGGCATATTTTCTATATTAGAGAGTGTGGTTTCAATCTCTTGTTGTGGATGTTTTTCCCACTGGGTTTTCCTCTATAGCTTAAGATCCTTGTTGTTCATGGGTACCTCATCGGGCTTAGTTTCGGGACCTGGTTTTCATTCTCTGTGTGTTTTTCTTACTTTTATTTCCTTATCCTAACTTACGATGAAGGGGGTTTTAGTATGAGGTGTATTTCCTATTCACCATGTGAGTCATCTCACTTAGGTTAGCATGGATCTAGGTGTCATATTAGTTATGACAGATTCTATAATGTGTACGTGTGTTTCATAGGAGTTGCATTCCCCT
This sequence comes from Taxus wallichiana var. yunnanensis, assembly GCA_018340775.1. Lineage (NCBI taxonomy): Eukaryota > Viridiplantae > Streptophyta > Pinopsida > Cupressales > Taxaceae > Taxus > Taxus wallichiana. The sequence goes on along the minus strand of CM031241.1, from coordinate 69,332,300 downwards.
TTCAGAAAGTAACTCCTCTTCTCTATCATGGAGGCATCATTATCTCTTATCTCTACATGGGAGTTACTCAACATCCCCCTATATGTATACCTTTCCTACTTGATGTATGAACATGGGGATTGAGACCTTTTCCTTTAATACATACACATTGTCTCCATGGTTGAGTTATTGATTGAATCTTAAAGTTACCTCATTTTGTAGTTGAGTACGAAACATTGATGCACACATATTCCCTCTTACTCTTCGTCCTTCCTCCTCTCGTAAAGATCAACCTTGAGGAATAGATTTGAAAATCCCAAAAGTTTTAAAGTGAACATCATTGATGGAGAGATAGGTAGAGGCATGAATAAAAAATACACACAATGTTGATTAAAGTAAGGCCAACCCCTATCACTTTGAGCATGGATACAATTAAGTGTCATTAAATGACATAAGCTTATTAAAAATAAAATTTAACAAATAGTAATTTTTTGTTGTGACTAATGAGACCATTCCATACCTTGCCATACTATAATAATATTATCCAAAATGTATCTACTTAAAATAAACTATATTTTCTCTACACTAATAATTGTAGGTAATTAGTTACATATGCACAAATCCATGGCTTTGGTAATGATTTTATATAATTTACATTGAGCATAGTAATCAAATGCCAACTAGAAATGAATTTTGGATCCCTCATCTTGGGAATGAATATGATGTTCCCTTAATTGATGTCATAACCAAGTGAATTGGAATGAAAGGCCTCCAAATAGACTTGAAAAAGGTCATTACTAACCACATCCTAATTTTTTTATAAAATTCACAATGGAAACCATCATTCCACGGGTCCTTATCATTATCTATTTAAGAAACTCCCCCAAAAATATCTTTGGTAGTTAGTATTCTATCACAAGTAATCCGTTATGATTGAAAGAGATTACAAGGAAAATAATCATGAATTTATCAAGAGACACTTATTACTCATGAGAAAGCTCCTGAGATTTTAAAAATTATTGATAATGGTTCCAAAAATCTTGCAAGTCACCTATGGCATTTTAGACATATGAAGTGAGCCTTACTAGATTGCTTTGATTTATCGGCATGAATTTTTGGATTTGATGGAATGAAAATTTTCCTTAGAAACATGATCATACCCTTAAATCCAATGTAATCTATCTTTTATATGAGATCCTTTGGAATTTAAGGCATCAATATTTTGGATGTGTCACCTAAAATTTTCCAATTGTCTCTACAAATATTCATTAAAGGGATTTTTCTTTATAGTGGCTTAATTAGGTGGTGGTGGTGGATTAATATTTTCTCAAAATATGGTCCATTCTATGTTCACAGTTGCACAAAAAATGTTTCAATTACTAAATGACTTATGCCTATCATTAAATCTATTGTATTCTTCTTGTAGGGTGAGCCACAAGGCCCCATACCCTTTTAATATGGTGAAGGGTGGTCCTATGATGTAAAAGAGTGGTATGGATATAAAAGGAGTAGTGTCAACATTGTTAGTGTAGGTTATTATTTATCCTTTTATTTATTTAGTAGGATAATTATTACACTTTGTTAGCCCTACACTTGTTGGGTTAGCTTGCTTAGGTGTACTATTTGTGTGGAGTTAGCGTACTAGTTGTGTTGAGTTAGCTTTTCGGTTATGTGGAGTTAGCTTACTAGTCTTACGGAGTTAAATTAACTTCCAAGTATCATTTAGTGGGAGTTATTCACCATTGATTTAGGTAGTATTTGAATATTCCTCCTCCTATATGTACATCTTTTTATTGAGTAATTCAAGTCATTGTATTGTAATGTATTTAACATTATGGATTATGATGGATTTCCATATATGGTATTTTAGCTCTTCTATTTTGAAAATCTAACGTGATGTGCTATTAACATTTGAGATCATGGCTTGGAACAATATTCTTATCATTCCTTTCATGGTATCAGAGTGATAGATGATGTAGAAATCCATCTATAAGTTTTTCTTTGCAAGCAATGGTTTATTACTTTCATGTATTCAGAATTTGTTAGTACTTTTTTGCAACATGCATTTTTATGCAAAATGGAGTGTGCCATTGGATTTGGAAGGTGGAAAACCCTAGAATTAATTATAAACTTGGCAATGTTTTGAGATAGTCAAATCCGGACATTTTCTAAGGGTTTTTGTCACATTTCTCAAAAAATCCGTATAAGTATGTATAGAATTTTTTTCGTTGATATCATCTTTTTAGGTTTTTTTAGAAACTTTCTAAGTTTCTCTCTATTTTTTGATATAGGTTCCATAAAAAGAGATATTTGCAATCTAAGTTTGTATTAACAAGTGTACTTTATGGGTGCATTCTTTTATCCATTGGATATACGCGTGTACCTTCTCGGTGCATTCTTTTAACGTCGGGATATTTCTGTTTTAGATGTTGTATTTTATCCACACGGGATGCAAATTTGTACCCTCTATGTGCATTCTTTTATCCATTGGATATAGATGTGTACCCTCTGGGTGCAATGATTTACCCTCTGAACATTTAGGTTTTGGGCGTAGGCTTTTATCCTTTGGTCGCAAGCCTATATCATGTGGATGCACTCTTTTACCCTTTGGACATTTGGGTGTCACGTGTACCTTTTAAAAAAACATTAGCATTAAAATATTATTTTAATAGAAAAACCTTCTAGAGCTCATAAATTTTGATCCATAGCTTAGATTAAGGTGATCATTTGTTTTTAAATTGTGTATTTTTCTAGATCTACGCATTGGTGAAATTTTTATACACATATTTCAAATGTAAAAGGTACTTTTACTCATTGTAATATTTAAATACACGTAATTATAAAGTGCCAAATTTGTGGGGGGGTGTTGTAATCACTTGTGGACGTAATTTTGGTTGAGCTCGACGTCCTAAACTTTTGGGTGTTGCATTCTTATATTTATGGGTGTATACATTTATATCTCTCTTATTTTTGAGATATTTTGGATCTGTATTTTTGACACTTTTTTGGTATGTTGAGAGTCTATCTTTTGGGGATTTATTCTAGTGAATCGAGTGTTAATTTTTAGTGTTTGAGTAGTTGATTTTGGCAACTCATATAGATCTCGAGTTGTCACTCTACCCATTCAAGTAGTATGGGAGGGTGTGGTGTTGATACTGATTCTTTGGTTTTTATTTCTTTGTCTTGTTACATGTTGATATTACTTCTTTAGGTGTTGTGTCCTTTCCTTGTTAAATTGGATTTTCCTTGATCATGGCACTCCTATTTATTTGGATCTTATGTCCTTGTCTTATTGCCTTGGTTATTCTTCTTAGATCGTGACACACCTATTTGTAGCGATGTTGATCTTGCTTCTTCGGATTTTATGTCCTTTCCTTGTTACCTTAATTTTTCTTGGATCATGGAACTTCTATTTATTTGGATCTCATGTCCTTGACTTGTTCCTTGGTTCTTCTTGGATTGTGGCACACCTTTTGTAGTGTTGATCAAATTATGTTTGGTGCTTTTTTACACTTTTGACATCACTCCATTGACAATCTCCTTGCATGGAGCTATTCTGGTGAAGCCCATTGCCATTTTTTTTTGAGTTATATGATCGAGCAGTGGATTTAGACCATAGTGCGCACCAAAATTCTTCAACATTGTATGATTTTTTGGAGCCGAACTTCTTAGGATATCTTGCAGTGGGATTTTTCTCTCTCTAATTTTTTATTACTAGTTTTGGGTACCTTGTGGTGTCCAATTTTTCCAGTTATTGTACGTGGGTACCTCATCAGGCCTTGTTTCAGGACCCACCTTCTTTTTCTCCCACCTAAGTTATGCTTACGGGAGGGTGTTAGTGTAGGTTATTTTATCATTTTATTTATTTATTAGGATAATTATTACACTTGTGTTAGGCCTACACTTGTTGGGTTACCTTGCTTATTTATAATAGTTTTGTGGAGTTAGCTTACTAGTTATGTTGAGTTAGCTTCTCGGTTATGTGGTGTTAGCTTACTAGTTTTCTAGACTTAACTACCAAGTATCGATTACTTAGGAATTATTCACCATTGATTTAGGTAGTAGTTGAACTTTCCTCCTCCTATATGTACATCTTTATTATTCAATAATTCAAGTCATTGTATTGTAATGTATTGAGCATTATCGATTATGATGGATTTCCATATATGGTATTTTAGCTCTTATATTCGTAAATCTAATGTGGTGTGCTATTAACATCTCGAGATTGTGGCTTGGAACAATATTCTTATCGTTCCTTTCAAACACATGGGCACTTGAAGTTTAATTCAATCCTAAAGAAGATAGGATAGTGAATGGAAAGGACCAAGACCTACAGGACTTTACTAGTAACTGAAAACCATTAGAGGAGGATAAACAATGTTTTGTTAACATTATCATAGGATCGAGGTGCATAAAGACATGATCAAATCCTTGGGCATAAATTAGATGAAGTCTAAAAATGAAAAAACATAATGTAAATGGACATTAGGGTCATAAAATCCATATTTATTATACATATACATCTAGGTTACCCGTTAACCAAGTAATCCATCACATGGGTATATGGCCAATCTTGTCAATATCCAACTCAACCATATTAAAATCGCCACATATTACCTAATGGGAATAAAAGATCTCTTGAAAAATCCAATTCCATAACATATTCCTTTCAACCACATCATTAGTTGTATAAACATTAATTAATCCAAAAGAAGGATTATCAATGTTAAATAAAACCCGCAAGAAGTGATTTTACGAGTCGCATCCATGATTAACATAATTAAGTTTCAATTTAGGAGTGATAAATGTTATATAATTCCTCCATGGTGACCCTCATGATGAATAGTCAAAGGTAAACTATCTGGTCATATGACTTAAGTGATCATGCATAAAAGAAACATTTCCACCTTAACTTCCTATAAAAAGAATGTACATCTCTTGAAACCGCTTCTTAAAATCTTGAACATTAAACTTGTGAATGGAGAATCTAAGACCCCTGACATTCTATGAAATGAAATTCATTGAATCTGAGCATCTAGAGCCATATCCTTTGAAATCAGGTCTGAAAGGACATCATAACTATTCTTCCTAAGACATTACTAGTTAGAAAGTAAAAATGCACTAGATTGTGCTTTTTTCTATTAAAAGGTGTTATCTTAGCTTCCTTGTGGTGGTGAGGAGGCTTTCGAGAGAATTGAGTTCCCATTTTATAGGGAGAAAGTGACACTAAATGTTGAGACATAAAATAAAACCCACCCTTATATTGTATAAAATTTTGAAAACCCGTTAGCTCTTCGGATGCCCTAGAAGGAGAAGAATGGTATGGTGGATTAGTTGACATCATCTCCTAATACGGTGAGAAATAATCCATAGAAAGCTTGGAGATATAAGCTATAATAGGATTAGGAAGGTTTTGTGCAACTGGTAATTGAATATTTTATAGTTCACCAACCTTATTAGTGTCAAGAGAATGGTGGAGAATGGGGATTGTTAATGCTTTTTTTATTCCAACCAAATTTTCTAGAGACCTAAGAAGGTGTAATATTCCAAAAAAATTTATAGAGACCTAAGAAGGTGCAATATTCACTAACGGCTCATCTTTATCCTTCACAAGCATTGCCTCATCAATTTCCCCGCCATTCCTGTTTACCCTAGCATTCAACCCACTCCCTCTCACATCACACCCACTCCCAACCTAACCAACTCTTCCAATATCATGAATGTCAAGGCTAAGAACCCTACACCCCACAAAGCGACCCCACCTACCTCTAGTTGTGTCCTCCGAAGTAACAAGGATATGGAAATGGTTCACAATCTCTTGCATATCAATAATGCAGGGCAGGACAAAGCTTCCCAAAGAAGAGAGGGATAATATTCTCCTTAGAATGGAAATGCTGGAAAATGAGGTAGAAAATATCAAGAAAGAGATACATTAGCTAAACAAGCAAAAGGGAAAAAGAAAGATAAATGATGATGCAGGTTTTGGCACAGATCAGACTGAAGAAATTTACAGAAAATTGAACTCACTAGATAATAGACTAGGGAGAAATAAGGATAGACATGACCACAATATGGCCATCTTCAAAGCAATCAATGAGTTTCTTGAACAACATGTCAGAAGCATCACATTGTTGAGTGGAGTCCCTGAGGATATTTGGGGTACTGAAAAGGAGAGAAATCATGTCATCTTGCAATTGAACGTTAATGACACAACACATGTCACCACTCGGAACTTTTTACGCCTGTAGACAATCAAAAAAATATTGAAAGGACCTCAAAGAAATAATACCTTTTGGGAAAGCTGGAGGAGTTTCAGCTTGTTGTTTTTTTTCGATAGTTTGTTTCTTTTTTGTTGTTTAGTCATTGGTATGTCCCTATTTTTCTTTTTATCGAGTAGCTTCTTTTGTTACTATTGTTGGACTTATCATAATATCTGCATTCAAATCCTATTTTGATGTTTTTTCATGTTGATTTGGTTGTTGATCCTTTATTGTAATCGGGTCTAATCCCTTCAAAACTATTTTCCTTTAATAAAAAAAATATTTGGCTTTGAATTTTTTTGGTTATGGTCAGCTAACAAAGGGAAATCCTGAATCTATAGACAATAGATTCCAAATAAAAATATGTGTTGGGAAGGTTAATGTAGACCAACATTGAGTGTAATATGATTCCCCCACCTAGATATCAATGGTTTCTTTAAGGTCTTGAGAAATTTTGACCTCAACACATACTCATTATTGTGGTCTAGAAGCATAAAACCTGGGAACTTTAAGAACTCCTCATGTAAAAGAAAGCATGAAAGGAACTCCAAACTCCCTAAACTATTAAATAACTCATGCACATCCGTTAGGGAACTAAATCTACAACTATGAAGTCTCCTTCCAATTCTAGGAGTCTCCATCTCCATCCTAAAACCAATAAAATTGACCCTTCCCAAGTATTTGAGCAAGTTTTAAATTCAAGTGAAGCACTTACAAAGCATGATTGTCAAGTATGATTTCACCGCAGTAGATATCAAATCTTTGAAGAATGATATGCACTTTGAGACCTCTTTAGAGTAGTGACAACATTAGTAGTGCATAAGGGTGCCCAAAACCCACCTAAATTTGTTTTGAAGGAACTCCTTACACTACAAGGGTTCTAGGTTTTGAGAAAATTTTATAGATCTATTTTAAAGGTGAACAAAGAAGACAAAAATACAATGACATATATTTCCGGGCAAGTGAAGTACTCGGGAACTTGAAACCCATATTTCAAGCATGCCCAAGACCGTACAAAAGGGGTAGAACCATATGGATGCTTTAGACCTAGTTGTATGGTTTTAACAAGGCTCGGTTTTAGGTTACGATATCAATAATGAAGATTTTTCAGTTGTAGATTATTTTTTTCATACACTTGGAATACCTAAAATCTTCTAGAGCCACGAGATAATTAGCTAAGTGCATTTTTCCCTCTTATTTTGGAATTTTTAAATCGATAGTCACTTTAGAAATTGTTATTTGATGTGTGTAATTAATGTTGGAAGTTAACTAAATCAGAAAACCCACCTATAATAAATATTCATCCTTTTTATGTATGTTTAACAAAAACAACTAAAGATTAAAAATAAATTAAAGGATCACTTCCCAAAAAAATGAAATCAGTTTCATGGGGTCTTCTTATTTATATAACTTAATTAGTTCCTTGTACCTTTTTCTATATTGGAAGCCATATATTCCAATCTATCGTGGGTAGGCTATTTTTATGAAAGTATATTCAAGTGCATAATATTCCTTATCAAAGAGTTGAACCATTCTTTCTTCCATAACAACATCATTCTAGAATGTTTTCTTTTCATTAAAATTAAAGTTTCATACCATTCTCGTGTAGAAAATTAGAACTAGAAATTTCGTGCAAAGTCCATATTCACCAAATCCTAACCTAATGTATCAGTCAGAACATACCATGAAAATTCCCATGTTATCGATGTCTTTATAAAATGCATGCACCCATAGGTATATTGGTAATTCCTAATGGTTACATACACATATTGCCTCAAAATTGTGCACATTGGAGATGGGACTTGTGCTTACATCACACTTACCTCAAAACTTTGTAGGTTTACTTTCATTTTTATCCTTCCAAAGTGTGTTAAGAAGGTGTCCATAATGCTATCCTATTTGGATAATGAGGGGCGTGTGTCACCCCCATCTTGTGGCTCTACTCTTAAGAGTGTAGATAAGAGATTTTACTCTTTCTTCTTCTCTTGTAATACAAGATTCTAGTTACACCATATATGCCTAAATTCAAGTTGTTTCATCATACTTTGGAAGATTGAAAGTCTGTTTTTGTTTATACTTAATAATATTTTGATCATAGCAACGTTACTCCTATAATTAGGATATGTAACATTAAGCACGTGCTTTGGTTTCCATATCTGCATCACACACATCCTAGATCAGTGATATTTGTGGTGTTTCTAATAACTCTTCTCCTTTAGGATCCTATGGAATTATTTTTATTTTAGTGCACTAAATTCCAATGACCTCACATGCTTCCTTAACCCACATTTTACTAGTATATTTTTGCAGTATCTAATGATAACGTTCTTCTTTCCCATTCAAGGAATCCTCCCTTATCTTGTTGGATGCATTTTCCTATGTTCACCATAAGCTTGTATGTGTAATTTATATCCTTTTCAACATCTATTTTCTCTAAAATGGGGGTCCTTAGGTTATATTTACCAGATCACTATCTTGTGTTAACCATTCTCAAAACTCATGTAAAATTTTTTGAAACACATGTCCATATTATTTTGGAAGCACCACATAATTTATAAAAGGGAAGAATAATTATTGACTTTAACATGTTCAATCACCTCAAAATATATTGTGGATTTTGTGCCCACAATGTGCAAACATAAACCCTTGAGTGCACCAAGTGGAATGACCTTATTTTAGTAGCCATAAAGAAGGTATTTGGGGTAGGTCACATTAGTGTTCTTCCCATGTGTTTGCACGCATCCTTGGTGAGGATATTCACCTCTAAAAATTATTAACTAAGATTCTACATATGTCATTCCCATTCAAGGATAATAACTCACTATCAAAGCCACACTTTGTTATTTTCAGCTCAAAACCTTATGATTCTTCTTGAGTCATAAGTTGTACCTAAATTAATTCCTATTCATAGTCATTCAAGAAAGGAAATATGCAATTAGTCTTTCCCATGCCAAGAATTTATATCAAATCCTTTTTTATTTCTCGATGGGCCACTTTCATACCTCTTCCTTCATGTGTACAACTTATTGCATGGTTTGAAACTCTCCTCTAATTTTATTTTTATCTCTTAGGATTTTTAGAGAGTAAGATTTTGTCCATAATTTTATGGATAGTCAATTAGCATGGTAATTTTTTCCTATCTAAGCTTTTGTGGAATTCAATATCTCCTAGGTTAAGTTCTAGCTATGTTGAATGTAGTTATGCTTATTTTTATTTTTCTCTCAAATCCAAATTTTTCTTGGTCACCCATGATCCACGTTTTATCATATTTATTCCTTTAGTAGGTCTACCCTTCTTCTAGGTCATCATTTTATTTATATTGAAGTAGTATTTAGTCTTTTGTGCTTCCCTATAATATGTATAAGTTAGGGGTTATGGGTTGCATTGTTAGGGTTTTTAAAAAAGCTTAAACGTTATTGATGAAATTATGGTAGAAAATAAAATTGTAAAATATGACCCACAACCTAAAAAGTGTCTAGGATGGGCATCAAATATCATCTTTCCATGCCACCTAATGGACAGGTTCTACCATATGCATCTCTTCTCCAATTTTTATGCAAGTTTGGCATCTTCTATTATATGTTTTTCTCTTCAAAATATTAACAGTCATGTTTCATTGCTATTGGTTTTTTCCATTGTAAATTTAATGCTGGATTTTATAATTATGATATTTTAAATTGTGCTAATATTCTGCATTGTAATGTTTAAATATTTTCAAAGATATTATAGATTAAAATATCATCGATGGAAGTAAAATATTTTGTAGTTTTGAATTTTTCAAAAATGTAAGGAGGCATTTAAAAATATTAAGTCATCCTTCAAATTTTAGTTGATGAGTAAGGGTGAACGTCAAATCATACATACATACATACATATATGTATATGTGTGTGTGTGTGTGTGTGTGTACAACACACACACACACACACACACACACACACGTATGTATGTATGTATGCATGCATGTATGTACATGATATATATATATATATATGTATGTATATATATGTATATATATAGATATATATGTATATATACATATATATAGAGAGAGAGAAAGAGAAAGAGAGGGAGGGGCGGACACACGTCTTAAGAGAGTTAATGTATGTATGTATGTATGTATGTTTATATATATATATATAGAGAGAGAGAGAGAGAGATATATATAGATAGAGAAAGAGAGAGAGGGACACACACATGTCTAAAAAGAGAGTTAATGTATATAAATAGCACATTAATAGTTTATAATTAAAATATGGTAGTTTGGTATTCACATTTGAAATAATATACATAGTAAAGATTCACACACACACACACACACACACACACACACACACACACACACACACACACACACACACAACTAAAAGATAGTTAATGTATATAAATAGTACATTAATAGTTTATAATTAAAATATGTTAGCTTGGTATTCACATTTGAAATAATATGCATAATAAAGAGTAATTTTAGTGGTTTTTTATTTATTTTAAAAAATCAATATATATTTACTCATATCAATATCATTTGTATATATAAAATGGATGGTTATAGTTTAAACCTTCAAGGTAAAAGTTGTGGTCATATTAAAAATATATGGTTGAGTAGAAAATGGAGGAATTGAACACAATGGAGTTCCCACATTGTTTGTGAAATGATTAAATGTGAGACATTTTTCATATAAATGCAATGCTATATGTTTTCCCTCGACGATCTCCATTTCACAACATTATGCAATGCTATCTAATATAAGACATTTTACATATAAATGTAATTTTATCTATTGGTAATTGACTATTTTATGGTTTAATTGAAAAAGTTTCAGATAATGGGTTAAAATAAGGAAACCAAAGTTTCATGGACAAGAAGTGAGATGGGAAAGTCCAAATTTTTCCCAGTGTGAGATTCCAATCATAAATCTCAATAAAAATAACAATAAAAATTCCTTTGGCACAAGAAATGAGGTCCATCTTACCTTGAAGGAATGGGAGCCAGTTCTTATAGATCCAAGTGTGAAGATCTAGAATAGTAGGCCAAAATTAACTAATTTTTAGATCAAGTTATGATTTTGAAAGTATTTGTCAGCTTCAATCACGTCCTCTCCAAAAGTTACACAAGTTTTTTTAGTTTTATAAGAAATGGGTTTGAAGTGTTATTTACTAAATCCCTATTGGGCCACCTCTCGGAAGGATTGAGTATTGTGATAAGAAGGGTCTCCAAAAAAATCCCCAAATGCCTCCATTTTTAGGAATATGCAAGTTTAGCAGGGAACAAGGGTTGCCCACCACTTCCCTCTTCAGAGCCCCTCTAACCATTCCATGCAAGGATCTCGATATGTAAACTGTAAAAGGTGTAGGGTGTAAAGTATGGGAGAAAGATGAGTGGATAGCCATAGGGTGTGAAATGTAATGATTGAATTAATCATAATACATCAAAACTTAAATCCTAATATAATATTTCTAAATATATATTATAAAAATTACACTTTCATCTAACATTGGAACTATTACTCATAGTTTTATATGTACCTAAAAGTATAGAATATAGCATATTTTAAAATTCCAATTTGTGTTTTTAATAAAAAAATTATTCCAATTTTTCTACGTTAGGGGAGTACTTAAAAATATGTAATAATTATACATTGTATCCAGAGTAGCTATAAAAATCTATTAATCGGGCTTCATGTATGATTGATGGTTCACATGCAAAGAATAGTTATGTGATCATTTTTGCCCCCTCCCCCTAAATCTTTGATTTCTAGAGACTACAAAATTTTCAAGGATGTGTTTATTGTAAAGTTTTGAGCCGAGAGAGAAAAAACCAAATCCGAAAGAAGATGGTTTCCCATATAAAATAATGCTGAGGAATTTTTTCTTTCTTGTTTCCAATGTAGTGACCCATCCTCAAGTTCCTAAAAAATACATTTTTCCTATAGGAAGATAAGTACTACTTATCCTGTTCATGCAGCACGATTGATTCCACCTCATAACCTTGTTATTGGCTTGATGTAAGTGCATCATTAACTACTCACTAATTCATTAATGTAAAATCCATGTACATAAACACTAGATATCATTTTTTGGTTTTATTGACGTAATAATTTAGTGATGATAATCTTTTCATACTAATTTAGTTAATTAATTGTTTCCATTTTTTCCCATTAGATCCATATCAAGTCTTACATACTGATGTTCATACTTATTTCTTCTATAAGGTTCATATCATTTAATCACTGAAACTAAAGTATCTAGTATCACTAACAATTCAACTTACAAGTTCCGCGATTTAAAAGGAACATCACTACTCAATATTACAAATTATCAACATTTATTCAATTCTCATTATTATGTTCATACCTCATTATTACCTTGTTGGCGAGGCATATAGTTGCCATTTAATTTTATTGTAACCCGAAAAGCCTCATTCCATTCCCTAATAGTTGTGTTAGGTCTGTCATGATGAATCATGGTTATGTTCAGTAACTTTATTAATTTAACATTTACCAAGTTGACACCAAAAATAGGTTTTCAATTATATAGACTTAACTATTACAAGTATTTACAAGGTTTATAAAGATGAAGTCCATTTATATCTAAGTTTGTCACTATAAAATAGTGCATAACCAATATCATAACAATTGTTTTCTTTCATTTATGAACTCGAGTTCACAAGGAGTTATATTAGCCATAACTTACTTATTCCTAGATTTGTCTCATAATTAAATTTTGGAATATTGATTCTTTGGAGCGAGGAGAACACCAAATATTGCAAGAAAATTATTATCCTCATTTTTTAGATTAACTTAATTAATTCCCTCAACTTCAGAAATATTGTCAAGGATCAGCCATAGTTTTTGTAGATACAATCTTCATTTATATGATTATCATTTCATTAAACATTCCTCCATGAATACGCTAGGGATACTTAATCTTGCATTTCTTATTCCTAGCATTTCCATTTTCTTTTAAAGAAAGTACTTGACCAATTAATCTTTCTTATAAAATAATTACGACTTTTGTTCATCTTGTAATCGTAATTCATTTCATCTTTCCTTTTGATTTATAATTATGGGAACAACATTTTTCCATCTAATGAGTTCTCAACTTAACATCATGTTGTCTATTGCTATAATTTTCTTTTACCATTTCATTTAAGATTCAAAACTAGGACTACCATATTTCTAAGCAATATACTTTAATGTTTATTTCACATACTAACCATTAATGTTCTCTTAATGGAATGAGGGTAATATTTCCATATTTCCTAGTAGCGATTCCGGAAGACCCATGATAATTTATATAGAAGTTTTTATTTTCTAACTAACATTTATCTTCTAATGCTTATTCCATATCATTACCAAAGTATTATTTTATGAAAATAAGGTAAAATTTCCCAATTTGTTTCCATTTAGAAATTTGAGACAATCCAAATCCATATGTGGGAAAAACCCCATTTTTTTTAATAATTATTACTTAACTAATACAAGCTCTTAGTTTAACCATCCACAACGACAGGAAATTAAACCCACAATGCCTATCATTTATATCTAAATTTTTACTTAAAGTTTAAAAAGAGAAATCTTAACTCATAAGAACTTCAAATACAACACAATAGAAATATACACATAACAATTCATATATGGTATGCCATCTTAATGATATTAACCCTTTTGTGTTATCGAGCAACATAACATCAAATCATGCACAGAGTAAAACAAAGAACTATATTCACATTCCATTTTCAATTGATCATAACAAACAAACATATAACCATAACATGTTATAATTCTTGACATAAAACTTTACTTGTTGGTTACTAGTATATCCTCTTAATTATGGAGCTCAATATTAGCCTGATACTCTTTAATACCAGATTATCAAGTACTATAACTATGTATATATTCATTATGTTAGAACATATAGGTGACATGCTTTAGGATAAGTCTTACAAGCCTAAAGCCCGAAAAACCATTAGAATCTTTCAAGAAACCTCTTTTTATACTATAACTAGATGCCCAAAATGAGACTTATCAATGATGCAGATCCTAGACTTATATATCTCTTCAAAAATTATTAATAAACTTGTACAAATAAGAATAAGTCCTATTTCGAGAATCTATACACATTCAGCTTGTAATAATACTTAATTATTTTCTTATTCATATATATATATATATATATATATATATATATATATATATATATATATATATATATATATATATATATATATATATATATATATATATATATATATATAACAAGGGCTCATAAACGTTCACAAGTACCCATAATGTAGATATATCAAAACTTCAAGATGAGATTTATAATATAGTCAAACAATTATTATTCAATCTTTTTCAATAGGCCCATAAAGGGACAACAAATCAACTCAAACAATTGTATAGAGAACCAAGTTTTACAATTTAAACATACCAATTTAATTATTTCTTTCTCCAATGATAAGTAACATTAATGTTGCAAAACAAAACAAAACCATTAATGACTGAATTTTCATTAATATCCTCTCTTCTTTTCGGGAAAGAATATTTAAATAAAAAATCTTCACTTCTTTATATTTCCACAAACACTTGTAAAACCATATTAGGATTTGAGTCAACATTAAATGTTGACATGAATTTCAATCATTCTCAATAAATAATAGTTATCAATAAATCATGTATAGCATGTTACCAACTAGTTAACAATAAGTATTCCAATCTTTATTTTAATTTTTATCATTTCCCCAATTTCAGCGATGAGTTCAGGAAATCAAATATATTAGCCAAGAGTTCACGATTGGAAAACAAAAATAATTCATACAACTAAGAGTTCCACCACACAAGTTTAAGAGAGAGGATTTACAACCCTTTACTAAACTTGTCAAAGTTTTGCCATCAAGGCCATGTTTACCATTTTGGAGTTAAAAGAGAGACCCAAATATTTTATGAAGAACTTCACACGGTGCCTTCAAAGCCAATCAGAGCTCCAAAACGTCTTACATAACACAATAAGGTCTTATCACCAAAGTTTCAACATAGAAAACAAGAAATCTTTGTTGTTTACCAATAAATAGAAGTGTTTTCCCGAGCTATTTGACATGAGTACTTGTAATCGCTTCAATGGTCTTCACTATTATGCAGAGGACCTTTATCACTTATTATTTACCATATGACGAAACTTAAGCGTATCAGCGTAAAAATAATTTTTTAAAATACTATATTGCATACCCATTGTGGGCTACTCTAAAGATCACACAAATTCACATGGTTCGAGCCAAAATTACAATGAAATCTATAATTATCAAGAGCTACTTTGGAAGAAACAATGAAGTGGTAAAGATGTTCAATAGTATTACCAAAGGCATCACCGGAAGCTACGAGGATCTGTTTTCCTAAGTCGAGATGATGCCCACAACCATTACCATAGTAAGATTAAGGTGATGGTCACTTGAATTCATAAACGACCATTTTTCAAGGCCATTGTAACATCTTTTGTTTTGCTCCTCACTACACTACGAACAATTTTTTTCATTGCATCACAAAATTTTGGCTACCTAATCTTTCGTTTTTAAAATTTTGAATAATCAATGTATCTTGTAAGAAAGAGTCTTCCATTGTAAGTTGGCCTTCGGTGAGATAATTGGCGGAGTATTTCTTTCTCATGTGGTATAGCTCAAAGAGTTGTATACGTTATTACATATCATCTTGTAAAATTAGTTAGAAAAATAGCACATGGATGGAACAAGTCTTTATTTCTCATTATTTTGGGCAGATTTTATATCGATTGAACATGTCAATTAATTCTCACACACACACACACACACACACACACACACACACACACACACACACACACACATATATATATATATGCAAATGTTATAAAATAAACTTAACATACATAAATGGTTAAAAATAAAAATATTTTAGTTTGGTATTCACATTTCAAAATTATAATTATTGGTTAAACATACGGTGGTTTGAAATGTGATAATTTTTTTATTAGATAGGGTAATAAGAAAGGATTATGGCTCCCGGAGGCCTTTTAACACTAGATACATCATGAGAGAAACCAAACATAAACAAAAGGAGGGAGAGGGAAAACAAAGAGGTTAAAACAACTTAACCCGAAACCAAGCCCAAAAAGAAACCAGCAAATAGACCGCAAACAAGAAGGGGCGACTAGCCCCGAGGAATAGAAGATCGTTTTGATTTTCTTGAAAGAACTTTGTTCCATACCTCTTCCTCCACAAAGTGCGATTAATGTAATCATCATGATTTATGAAACTAAAGGTGTTAAAAATGTAATTATTGTAATGTGTACCTTCCCAAAAATCCATAACTTCGAGTTTATTGGGGTCACATGTAGCTTTATCCCCAAAATCCTTCACCTTTGAATCTAAATCAAGCCCGGTTCTTCCATGTTTAGAAATTTTTGATCTTACCGAATACAGGCTTTCAATGCCTCCATCGGTATCCTCTTCATCCGTAAAACTTCCTCCATCATCTACCTCATCATAAAGTAAGCCTTCATTGTCATTTTCAATGATTGCCTCATGATTTAGATAATTATTAATAGGCCTTTCAACTAGAGAGGCTAGAAAAACCTATGAATCTTTACGCTAAAAATCAAGAATTCCCAAGGAAAAGGTTATTTCAGCATTTTGAGTTCTCCATCTTATTTCTTTAAAATACTCCTCCAGAGCCATGTCGGAAGACAAATCTAAAGAAGCAACGGAGGGGATAGAGACGACGTGGGAAGCCTTATTTCCAAGACAATCTTGAATAGCCTTAGGCCGAGCCTCCTTCGCTCCACAAAATCATGTAAACCTCCAACCTCCAACTGCTCAAGAATCACCACATACTTAGCACCCGACGCATCCACCGACCTGCCATCCACTCCACCTGTACATCCACCACAACTCATTACGCTGAGAGCGAGGATGCCGATCGAGAACCCGACCCATTCACCGATGGATCCATAGGGGGAAGACTACATCAGGTTTAATCTTTGACAAAGTATCATTACCCAAAACAGGCATGTCTTTCCTACTCTAGATTTGAGACTTAGTTATGCAACCCATATCACCATGTCCCACATCTGGAAATAAGAGCAAAAAATAGGGGACGATTCGTACACTAAAGACTATTCCAAAGACCCAAATTTTGAGGAAAGGAGGATAGAGGAAGGAAAAGTCTTTCCCTATGGATAATTAACACAAATTCTAGCAAAGATAAGTCTAGTATGGGCCATAGTCATTCAATGCACAACAATAAAACTACCCCGAGCCTTGCAATGCCCAAAATAAATATAGTTCCTAGAATTCCTGGGGAAGGGTTGGAAATCTAACCCACACAGAAAAGATATGTGGAGCCCTAACATGGTAACTAGGAAACCATCTTCAAAGAGACAATACCTTTTTTCCATAAAACTAAGGTTTCCCTTGAAGCACATTCAATATATCTTCTTCAAGCGAGAAAAATAAACAAGAAGTAACTATTTGAAAGTGCCACAATGTCCAGATTCCTAGAAAGCCTCCATTTTCTCCTAG
Source organism: Taxus wallichiana var. yunnanensis (assembly GCA_018340775.1). Lineage (NCBI taxonomy): Eukaryota > Viridiplantae > Streptophyta > Pinopsida > Cupressales > Taxaceae > Taxus > Taxus wallichiana. The sequence goes on along the minus strand of CM031241.1, from coordinate 69,314,512 downwards.
ACCAAGCTCTAACACAATCAATGTTGGGTCTTAAGCTAGAGAAATAACCTACCAAGGCAGATTTTTATCTCCTCTAAACTCGGTTCACAACCTCATCGGGGACCTACGAGCTGGAGCAACATCCTTCCATGAAGGAGAGAAAGGAATGAGGGTTTCCTTATTTTGATTACATATTCGTTCACCCCATGAGAGGGGTTTTCCAAAGCAATTTGCAACATCCACCTAATCCAAGCAACAATCGACTAAGAAAAATTCAAAATCTCCTTCCCACCTAGTCTCCTTCTCACCCATTCTCCAAAGGTAATGTATTAATGGATGGGAAATAATATTGTGACAATACAATTTTTTTCTATACATTAAATATGACATCCATTTGACATTCATTTAATAGTTTTTAAAATTTTGAGAAGCAATAAAAAATTATATATTAATCATATGATAAAGTTTGTTGCCTTTTTTTTAAATATATTTTTGTGAAATATGAAGAGAATGTAATAAAATTATTAATTAAAAATAATAATAAATCATTCAGTCCTATGGAGAAATTCAATTTTATTCTCATTCTTTTCCCTAAACATAGCCTCCTTAGCGATGACTCTACTTCGCATGGGAGCGGTGGGTGCTCGTAGGAGGCTTCCTAGTGTAAACTCGAACTTGACCTTTGGCGGATTGAATGGCTCGGTGGTAGTTTGGGTGGGGGTGAACTCTATGCTATCACTGTTCAGCCGATGATGGGTGGGAATGATGGCGGTAGAAATTTTCAACCGGTTTTGGAGTAGGGGATGTCATTTTCTTCCCTAGCCATGACTAGTATTTCTCAAATCAATGATTGGGTTATACCAAGTTCCCTTGTGTTTGGCGTTTTGGGGTAGAATAGTGGGTTGGGTTTTCCTTGTCTTCGCCCTTTTTTTCTAGTCCTTGTGTGCTAGTGTCGAGGCTTTTGTTGGCATACTCGGGGTATTGTTTTGGGTGACGCCTTGACGGTGGGTGGCGGAGGTAGAACAACCGCACGGGTCCTAACAAGGGGGCTTAGTTGGGTAAACATCCTTCTTGACTATGGCCAAATCTATGTGTAGGCCTCTTGCTAAACCTATGGCCTATGTTAAACAAACACCTAATGTTTCCTTTGGAGACGAGGTTACTAAGACTATTGAATATTTTCGAAAGAGGGGTTTGATTTGCAGGTTCGATGAATGGCTCCCTTGGGCTCCCTACCGAACAATGGCACCCCCTCATTGAAATTAAAGAAAATAGTTATCCTTTTGCCCGTGGCATTTTTGTAGTAGTTTTTGATTGTTCCTCTAATAAGGAGATTATTTTCCAGAAAAAAATTGGGAATTCCAATCACATCTCCTTCTCAAGAAGCCATGGTTTCATCAGTTTAATCCCTCAACTGAAACATTTAATTCCATACCAGTATGGATGAGGTTACCCTATCTTCCCCTGCACTTTTGGAGTGAGGATTGCTTCAGATCTATGGGTGACATGTTGGGTAAATTCTTATCTATTGACCCCAAAACCGATGCCTTTGATCACACCACTTATTCCTGAATACTGGTGGATATGGACATAACTACTGACTTTCCAGCCACTATGGAACTCAATGTAATGGACTCAATATGGACACAAAATTTAGATTATTAAGGGTTCCCATTTACATGCAGAACTTGTTTTTCTTTGGGACATCTAGCTTCGATTGTCAAATAGTTTAACAACAAATTAAAGGATGGGTTTCTGGTGGAAATATTTTAATCTCAATAATCTTGTTTTTTATGTACTTGAGGACAATGATACAAGAAATGAGTTAGAAAGTCTTAAGGATAAACAAGAGGAGAAGTTGTGTGAGGTTTCCCCTTCCCCCACTAGTTTGGCTAAGAATTCAAATCTTATGGTGGGCAAGGGAGGGGCCTCGTCTCCCGAATCTCTGAGTCTCAAGAGGAATCAAAATACTAAAAACAAGGAGGTTCTTGAAATTCAGCTACCTATCCACCCAGATGAGAATGTGAATCCTAACGTGGGCGATGGTTAGAAGGTAGTGAACAACAAAAAGAAAGGAAAGAGTGCAATTTCTCCTACAAAGATGAGCCCTAGATCCCAAAGAGGGATGTACCAAGGTAGTTAGTCTTGCTCCTTTTTGGGTGGACAAGTCTCTTTGACTTTCCTATTTTGGGGACCTTTCTTCGTCATTGAATCCTTCTTTGGGGTTGTGGTTTGTCTACTTGTTTCATCTTAAGCCCTGGTTAGGCCTTGTTTGTTTTTGTTCCACCTTTGTGCCTTGATGCCTATCTTTCGGTTTTTACAGGGTTCCCAATCCCTTCAAAATCTAGTTTTTTACCTTATCTAATAAAAATTAAAATTATTAATTAATGTGATATGTGTAGAATCCAAAACAATATCCTTGATATTAATATCTATAGATCACATTTCTCGGAAGAATGTATTTAAGATATTTTTACTAGTCTTACAAAAAAACTAAACTAACAAAAACCAAGAGCTAATGCACATACAACAACACCAAGAACTGGAGATGGAGGTAGTAGATCATTCTACGAAGGCATAGAAACCTAAGAGGATGGATACCTCAACGAAATATCTAGTGCAACCTATCCATCTTGATCCACATCTTGAAAAACCAATTATACAAGAAGCATCTATCCAATGGCATAGAGGAGAAAGAAATCTAATGCTAACTGAGTCCCATGTTTCTAAACTCCAACAAAAAGGAGAAGTGATAAAAGTTTCTTTCAAAAGAAAAATCCATATCCCCCTCCCACTACCCTTGAGGAGGATAAGAGAAGAAATTACTATGGGATCTGATGTGCAACAACCAAAGAGGTGGTTGAGGAGAATCATGTTGTGTTGGTGAGATGCCTAGCAGTACTCCTCTCATGGTTTAAGGAGTACTCCCCTAATGTTGAGAAGCCTAGGTGTAAATGTAAATTCTAACATATCATTCTTTTCCTATACTTGAATCTAAAAGAAGGCATCAATAACAACAAAATATTTCTTATTAGTAAAAATCTATTGAAAATATATATATATATATATATATATATGCTTAAAAAACATTGTTATCTTTTTGAACCTAAAAACAATGGTAGCTTTGAACCCATTTCAAAGTAAAATATATATCGATATTCAGTCAAGTTCTCAATCAAATCCATTCTCTATTTGATGAGTTAATAATGGAAGGATGTAAAGAGGTTTTGAGTCCATTAATAGGCTTCTCAACCACATACTCAAGTCTAAAACAAGTTTTTAAAGGTCTGAAGCCCATGAAAATCATAAAACTTGGGATGTGTTGATGAGAGTTTTATGCTCATGAAAATATGAACAAGAACCAAGAACTAGAGGATTGACTAGACTTTATCCCTCTCATTATAGGATTACCTGAAAGGAAAAACAAGGCAAGAGATGTATTTTTCAACTCTCCTACATAGACTATTATGAATAGACCCAATAAAGTGATGTGAAATTCATCATTATAGAGGGGAACATATGTGTATACCTAACCAATTAATATATTTGCATCACCTCAATTGAATAACATTTTAAAATAAAGTCCCAAAAATACTAAATTGGATAATATAGGAGTACACTAAATGAAATAAAATAGGATAGGGTAGAAAATAGATTTATAGACTTTATTACAATGTTTCACCATAAATGATATCTCATAGACTTTGGTGTGGTTTTTTAACCATTACCCAAATCTTCCTAGTTGTAATAACGTTATATTAATTACAAGATATTAATCTAATTAATCTAAATAGGATTGAATATATGCTATAGGGAAATGAATAATTCAAATTCCAATCATTTACATTTACAAAATGTAAAGTAAGTTATTTCCAAGCATGTCAAATTGATAAGGCAAATAGAAGTACAACTAGGGTTTAAGAGGTGACTTAGTTGGCTTAGGTTGGACTCTAACTGTCTCATTGCTAGATCTAGACAAGGTGAAGAATTATGAGTGTACCCAAATTAAATTATATTCACCTAAAACTATCACTTAGAAATTTGAATCTTAGTGGTGCGCAATGTCAACCAAAAACATAAGAAGTGAAAGAGAAAGGAGTAATGAAGAGATCCAATGGGAAGAAAAGACCCAAAAACTAAAAGGGTCAAGACAATACATGTCACCAAGGACCATACAACAGTCTTGAATAATTTGTATGATTCTAGACTAAAGTCGTTATAACAAAAAAATAATTGCAGAGGCTAAAGATATTTGTGACACATCATAAAAACCTAAGTAACCATCAAGTAAGTCACAAATGAAGCAATGCAAAAGTGAATCAATAAGAACTTGTGCCACTAAGGCCTAGTTTGATTGTTCAACGTTTACATATATAAAGTTTCCAAAAAGCATAATTTAAAAGAGATTTTGTGCAACCCTTTATGCTAGCAAGAATGTTTTACTAGTTTCAAGGAAGAGGAATGTATATGATAGTATTGTTCGAGAATATAATGTTATTAGGGATTATTATAAAGTAACCAACATGCGGAAAACAACATGGGCCACCAACGAGACCCACATGGAGTTAAAGAGTAGTTGGTTGTAAGAACCAAAGGTTGTAATACAAAAACATTCTACGTGTTTAGAGATGTGGATATTTTAGATGGCATTCTAAAATAATAAGGGGTAATCAATCCCTAATAGTTGTTTGATAACTAGGCAAGAATTGGGTTTCTCAATACCAAGAGAAGAGTTTCAGTTGCCCAAAATAATGTTTCCACATAGTGAGAGAACATTACTACAAATGGATATTGGTCTAAAAAAGTTTGAAAAACACTACACATGTATCAAAATGCATTATATAGGTGTACTATAGAACCGTAGTATTAATAATTTGTGTAATTATGATAATTTTATACCCCGTACATTTGTAATAAATACAATTGTGTGTTCATTTATATTTTAGTAACTTAGAATTCATGCGTGTTTGTATCTAGACTTGACCATTTTTCCCGAGGATTGTGCATTGATTTATACATGAGAAGATGGTCTTCCCTAGCTAGACCATATAATTTTCCCCCTTTCGAGGAAAGGGATGATATAAAATATAAACAATTGACACAAAGGTAAATTTTGGTATGGATTTGAATTATGTCGTCGAATTCAAACAATGTGTTGAGATTAAGAAACTTTGGATATAGGAGGTAGAGTGACATTATGGTGGTTAGGAGTGTCATTGATACGAGTTAGTGACTAGACAACATGAATGTCTTTGGGTTGAATATGTAAAGTATATATTGTGGTGACAATGAGATATTGAATAGTTTTTGAAATGGAACAAAGTATTAAATAAAGACAATGTTTGATAGAATACTATTAAATTTGTAAAAATCATGTATTAGGGGTTGTCCATTAGAGTAGGATTGAATGTGTAAATAACTACATAATAAATATTATATCTAATAAAATAGGATTGTATGTGTGGAAACTATATTTATAGTAGGATAAGAGAATATTGTATTTACAATGAAGTTCTAAAGCTTAACTAAGGAAAATGGTTTATATCATAATATAAGGCTCCAGATAAAGGAAGAGAGGTTAAAATTATTACCAACAAATGTGTTATATCATATGTGCAAAGAAAGAAAACTTTAGTTGGGGAAAGGTGCCCTTGTAGAGCCAATTATCTTCTTTAGTTCTATCATAATAGTTGAGATTTTATGAACTTTGAAGTTTAGTACAATGTTATTCACATAATTTTTCACAAAGTGGATAGTAGTGGGGTGTCGATATCATACGGGATGTGGTAGATATGTCAAGACATAGATGGAGATAACATTAGATATCCTCAAAGTGTATGTTATCTCACTTAAGCCTTACATAGAAACTTGCACGTGGTATGGGTAACATTGTAACACATATGGTCATATGAGTATATTACCATAGTGCATCCAATTATAGGCCTAAGGGATGATTAGGCCCATACGAGATATATTTATAGCATGGTGGGTTATACCTAGGAGGCGATGCATGGGCACTACATCATATCGGGCTTTATTGGAAAAGATGACCCCATGTGGGATTATATAGAAGCGTACATATACTTGAGGAGATGGGAAGATGATTCTATACAAACTACAACAAATATGTTAGATGATGTGGTTAGAGGATTGACATCTCTAAGTATGGGAGATTTACCATTATGAGCGCGTGATGTGACGCTTTTTCTTATTATAGGATTTACCTCAAACACCATATATGTGGAGAAGACCGAAACACATAACATTAAGGCATGTGAGTCGGTTAGAACCAAATCCAACTAAGCTCTTCCCCAGATCCCAATAGATGAGGTGGACCTAGTGATGGTCGTGGGTGTTATGGATGATGTAGAATGTACCACAACCTACAGCTAATGGTGGTATTAGGTGGAGCACCTCCTAGAGGAGGAGGTAAAGAAAATATGCTTCCATCCACATGATGGGATGGTGCAATCGAGTGAGATTCCCCACATATGATTTTGTAGCCATGAACATTTCCCAGTGTAAGTATTGTGTGATTTTTTATATTACATCTTGTAACAAATTAATGTGATGGATTTAAAAATATTGATCAAGGGGTGTTGAATATGTAAATGTGTTTTCATGTTTTTGAAGGCGACATGTATAGGTAAATGAATGCAAATTCACTAGCGAGTAAATTGACAAGGAACATCCCTAGTGATGTTGTAATCAATGGGATGTTAGAGCAAGTTGATGATGTCGTAGGGGGATTTACATATATTTGTTTGAACTATTGTCCATGAAAACTACCACATAATTGTGTTACCTCATGAGTGGGATGAGAGTCAAGTAGATTTAACATGAAGGCCCCAACGTCTACATGGGAGAAAGCTTGCACATGGTTTTATATCTAAACAAGTCTAAGGTAGAGATAGAGACCCTATACAAGTGACTATGGAAAGCTTGCACATGATTTTATATCTAAACCAATCTAAGGTAGAGATAGAGACCCCATACAAGTGACTATGGAACTATAGATCACAATCATGTTCTTTTGCTTGGAGAGATGTAGAAAATGCCTTAAGCTCTCAATTCCTCGATGTTTTGAGTGAGGATTAGGATGATAAGGATGATGTCGGGATATTTCTAATAATGGCATGACACTCATTTTATTATAGTTTAAGACGTGATATATATATATATATATATATATATATATATATATATATATATATATATCTTTTTGTGATGAGTTGTTGATTAATACTGTTTTGCATTCCCATTGGGTTGCTAGTAAATAGGAAGCACGTTAGAAGAGCACTACGCATTTCAGCGAATGAGGAAACCAACAAATCGCGCCCATTTCTTAACCGCATATATGAATAAATGTCCACCATCCAGACTGGTCTCCATTGACATGTTTTATGCGTTTCTCGTGAACACGGACCAATTTATACGACATTACCATTGTTTTACATGGAAGGGACGATTTTTCCACGACATTATCTTGATTTTAATCCTTTAATTTCACCCGGGTCATATGCAAAGTGGAAAACTTCATTGCAAGAAATTATTGAAATCAATTTGGACGATTGGCTTATCGATGTTAAGGTCCACTTTCATAGTGTTGCATGTGGCAGTCTCCATCATCTGCGCCAAGGATAACTGTACAGGCCATGATCACGCTAAAATCCAATCAACTTTGAAAACTTAACAATAATTGGAAAGGTCAGGTGCGTTGATAGACATTTATGTAAATGTGGACGGGAAACTGTAAGATGATGATGGGATAAGATTTTGGGCCGGCAGTTCAGAAGATATGGGTTTCCTCAGGCCACGCAATAGTCTCACTTTTCCACGGTCCACTTATGTTATAAACAGATCTCCAACCAGATCAGTTTTCTTCTGCCCGCGTACTCCAAGCTTGTTCAAAAAAGCGAGCTCTGGAACACGGCATGGACGTCCGTCAAAGCATAAATATGGAGGACATTTGTCAGATGATGTCTATGCAAATTATGAAAGAATAAACATGCATGGGAACTGTTGACAGAATGTCTTAAAAGACGTGTTTTTGTACGTAGCTTTGATTGCAGGATTTGTACAAATTGGGTTTGGCTGAAAAGGCTTTGAAACTTTTAAGCAAATGCATTCGTAGGTGTAGAGCCTCGTGCCCTTTGTTAGAGGGGATGTCTACCCTCCACTGAAAATGCACTACTAGGGTGCATCGCAGCCGTCTATGTAAGGGTGGTGCACCCGGTGCATTTAAAATAGACGGTTGCGATGCACCCTAGTGGTGTATTTTCAGTGGAGGGTAGACAATTCCTTTACCACATATTCCCATCCTATGTCAAAGTGGGACCTCTCGAACAAGGTGTGATCATCCAACAAAGCATAAAGGTTAGAGGAATAGTGTCAGACGTAGTTGCAAGTGTCTGGTAGTCATGTACACAAAATGGGGAAGCTTACACCGAGAAAAGTAAGCTGTTCGGCAAAATGCATCAAAGAGATGTGGTCTAATGGAACACACCCCGACCATGTAAGCTTCATTTTTGTTTTATTTGAAATGCAAGCTTGCAGGTTTAGTGGAAAAGGGTTGTAAATACTTCAATGGCATAAGTGTTGCTTATAGCATTCCACCTAGAATTGAATATTATGTCTTTCGGTTGACATTCTTTGTTGTGTTGGTTATCTTGAGGAAACTCTAAACTTTATCATCAACACACCAATTAAACCTATGGTGGTTGTGTGGATGTGTTTGTTTGGTACCCCTGTAGAGCACATAAGAATACAAAGTTACAATAATTTATAGCAACTCTTCTTTTGAGTTGGATCGTCAAAATGCTACAACTTATGTTCTTTTATCAAACATCTATGCATAAGTGCATAGGTCAGGTGAGGTTCAAATGGTAAGGAAATCGATGAGAGATAAATGAATTATTCCTCTGCCACCATAGTGAGAAGTTGGAAATTGCAATTTGACAGTTAAGTCATGCCCTGGGACAACCAATGGAATTGTCAAGAACCTCCGTGGATGTGTTGATGCCATATTACAATGACTTTATCTCCAAGATCACCTTTAAGACTAGAAATTAACTCTTCCCACTCCTTTCAATCCCAGCTTATTAAGATATCTTAATGTGGGTCATGGCGTGCAAGATGGGTCTGTTCAAAAGGTCTTCAAAACTTTGAATCAAATGTCATTAGAAGGTGTAAATCGAGACTCAACATCCTTGGCTAGCACACTCTCTTCTTGTGTGAAAATGAGAGCTTCAAGGCGAGGGTGTTTGGTAAGGCACTTCACTACCGTTTGACGATAATGTGCGCTTGAGTATTGTGTAGGTAGGTAGGGTTTTTCAAGTATAGGTGTGACAAATCAGTAGTACAATGAACTTGATGTGACCTCAAATGAGCAAGAAGTGAAAATAAGCGATAAAGAAAGAATTGTGACCGAATCCCTTTCACAGACACCAACACCTAGATCTTATGCTAGTGCCCAGGTGGCCCTATCTCATCCAGGATCTTATGTCCTTGAGATCGTTGCAGTCCAGTTTCGATAGAGAGATTTCATAGCCAAGAATCTACTAGTCTAGACTAATCTCTAGTCCAAAATATGTTCAATCCTACGGATGCAAGATGAGTAATTCTACAAACCATATATATCACTCTTGTTTGTAATTCTTTAGCTTGATATTTATTGAATACTATTATATTTACTTGATCCTAAGTATCATTATATCAAACTTAATTTCATTAAATCAACTACACCAAGGAATACATTCTCGTACTACATAGTTAGTTGCAGAGGAGGGTCTATTATAAATTCCATAGGAAACATTTTGCATTATTAGAAAGAAGTTATAACTCGTTATTCTTTGTGTGACTAACATAAGGGAATTCTATATCTAGGGACATTATTTCTCTTCTCTCTCTCTCTCTCTCTCTCTCTCTCTCTACACACACACACACAAGAAATTTTATTGAGTCTTAAATGTAGTGCATCACTTGGTTATAATATGCGCTTAAGTATTGTGTAGATAGCAAGGATTTTTTCAAGTATATGTGTGATAAAACAAAATTACAACGAACCTAACACAACCTACAATGAACAAGAAGTGACACTAAAATAATCAAGACATTAAGGATTGTTGACCCTAAGATCATCATATTCCATAATCAGACAAAGAGCTTTTACATTATATAATATGTCTTCCATCCTATTCATCAATCTAAAATCAGTGTAGATTTACAGTTTCAAGCTAAGTTATCTTTATCTCCTATATTTCACTCTTGATTGTACTTCTTTAGCTATATATTTCTTGAGTACTTTCATATTTATCTGATCAATAATTTCCTTGCACATATTTGAATTTTATTTTACATGGATAAATATTTATTTTTCATGTACTCGAGTTAACCTAATCCGGATGAACTAGAATCTTTATTGTCCACTCTCAAAAAGGTGAGGTATGGTTTCCTTGCTAGGCTTGCTTTAGTGATGCTAATATTTTATCTATTTCAATTTTTAGTCTTTCATGTATTTCCCTTAAAATTAAAGATGCTAACCTAAGTTCTCAAGTTAATTTGGGATACCTATATGTCATAGATTCATGGGGTCAATGCATCACCATCTACTACTGAAACCCAATTTTAATTACATTCAACTTCTTCTATTTAATTTCCAACTCATCATAATCCTAAACCCATGAATCACCCTAACATTTCCTCTCTTTCTCAAAGGATTGAAAATTTAGATAAGATAATCAATTCTTCTCCCCTAACTATAAAATACGTAAAGAGGACTAGAAAACAATGTTCGAACCAGTGAAAAACATCATCTAATCCACCAACTAAGAGAGGGGAAAATCTTTACCATCCGGAGGTATCGCATAAAAAGAGTGGCTATTAATCCATGCTAAGAAGTAAGAGATCCTGAATAATTTAGAAGTCCCATGTCTAGTTTAAAGAACACTTAATGTCTTTAGGAATGTTTGCTTTTTTATTAGCCATGTGTTATTCATCTTTAGAGAAAAGGGTAATTTTATAGAGTTTTTCGATAGGAAATAAAATATGCTTTTTCCGTGGTTCAAAATTGAGCCCATCATAGCCCTTCCCAAGGCCTCAAACCCATTAGAAAGGGGTGGGTAGAAAATTGCATGTCAAAAAAATTAAAATGTCAAAATCATTTGACAATACAAAAGGACAAATTACTTTTGAAATTGTCAAAAGAAGGGTTATGGTGAAAAATACTTCTCAATAATCATGTGAAATTATTATATCTTAAATATATTTTTTATTACTCTTACAAACAACAATCACCTCCATCTTTCCGGACTCTGCGTATGACTCGTAGATACGTTAAACAAGGCGTAATACTTAAAATTACCAAAAGTTTTAATATAATAAATAGACTACTATAATACTATTAATCTCAAATTCCAAGTTTCTAGCACGTTGATATCAGCTACGTGAATACTTGAGCACAAATACCTAAAAACCAAATATTTATTATTACCGTTTACGTTTCTAGCCTTCTCTTAGGATTCATTTGGATGAATTGTCTACCACTTTGTAATTTTATTTTATTTTTTGTTGCAAGAGCCACCTTGAAAGACATAGAACAAAGCTAGGATCAACTTGCACACAAATATCTATGCACTTGGGAGCCTGCACAACATGATTTGGAACATATTCAGTGTGTAGCCTGATTACTAGTTTGGATATAGGATGAGATGGATATCTGAGGTAGGGGAAGAGCATGGATAAAAGTGTTTAATTAATCTTAAAGAGTGGCTTCAATTTGCGACTCACGATGTAGGGTGTCGAGAAGGCTCTATTGGATCCATGTTGGTTCCAAAGTATGGGATGAGCTTTCAATGGTCTTGATCCATTGTCTAGATCAATTTGAGCTCGATATGTAGACAAGCCATGGGCCAAGATGATTGGATTAGCTCTATTTGTATGCAATGGAGAAGGATTTTGGGGAAAAGGTAGATGGGTTTTATTTCAAGCAAAAAAAAAGTTTGAGTCACTTGAGGAGAGCATCCATTATTACCCTTGCAAATAAAAACCAAGCTAAGTACCAAGTTGCTTCCTTATGCAAAGGTTGATTAGACCTATTCAAGATGGAATAATGCATGGAAGAGGAGAGGAGCTCATTTTAGAGGAGGAGAATAGGTAGAGATAATATTCTTCATCCATTGAAATAAACCCTCTAATTCATCATTTGTATCTTCTCTCGAAATTTTATTCAATAGTAGTCATGTGGAGGCCAACAAGAATTTTATATTTACAATTTTTCTCAAGACAATGTTGTTAAACTCTATGCCTAAGGAGTTGAAGTGAGGGTTATGAATAGATTCAGGGAGGATCTTACAAAGGTTGTGTGTGTTTAATGGAGCAGTCTAATTTGGTACAACATCATTTCTATGTAGTATATCAAAATGCATATTGTGCATGAGGTGAAACTCTTGGATCTGAAATCTAACCAAGAATATTTAGATGTATATATCAGTGACATACTTAGTGTGGGTGTTTCAATATATGGACGCACATTTTCTTTAATTTATTTGGAAGATATTTAAGTCAATGCATTTTACTAGTTAAAATTTACATGTGTTTTATTTTAGTGGTTAAAAATGAATGGTTTTTTTAATTCAAGTGGTAAGAATACAAATGGATTTTATTTTTAGCGCTAAAATCCAAGTAGAAGTTAAAGTTAAATGTATTTTATTATTTACAAGTTTTCTTAATGATTTTGATAAGAGATCCTAGTGTGCCACATGTAGTTTGATTATATTTATGTGTTTAGTCATTTGTGTGTCTTCTTTCATGTATTTGTTCATGTATTTATTTATTAAATTTATTTAATGCTTATTTTAGTTATGATGATTTTTAGGAAATTATAATATTAAAAATTTGGGCTTTCTTTACATAGAATTTAATTATTTTACCAGTTTAAATGTGGTTGAATTTTACACCATTATGATTAAGGGGTCATTTGGTTTGGATTACTGAATTTTCCCTTTTTATTTAAGATGCCAATCAAATGGTGATTTTGAAAAAAATATATATATCATTTAAAAAGAATTCATCTTAATTTTTATGACGTATGTACTTGATTTATTCTTGTCATATGAAGTGTAAAATATTAAGATTGCTTTTCATCATCAAAGGGTTGGTCCAATATTTTCCCTTCACAATAAAATTCATACCAGCCCTTCAAGTTTGATCTATTCTTTCATCCATCAACACACTCTTCTTTTCAAAAAACACCTCATATTTTCAACGTACTGCATTAAATGTTAAAGAATATGATGTGGAACTCTCTATCATTGCCACCACTATAGTTATGGAATTAAAAATAAAAAATGTTTTCCCTTGAGTTATTGAATACTAACTAGTATCTATTAATATTTGGCTATGTAGTAAATGTAATTCCTTTTTTAATATAATGGTCGAACATGGATTTCTTTCAGGTTTTATACATATTATAGGCCTTTATGATATAGAAGCGTAAGCTTCTCTTGTTTGTTTCATGGGTGATGCCCCTTTATATATACCCTCTACAACACACGAAAACCGATGCACCAAAACCATGCCAAAACTTCATCAATCACTTAAGAAAAATTACGGGATTTTTTTAAACGTACATGTATTGTGTTTTTTAAAGTATTGGCACATTTATTTTATTATATCCATCCCTAAATTAATATTTCCTATTCCCAAAGTTAGTACATATTAAAATCTCTTTTCATCTATCTGTATTAAGGTTATTATATTAATTCCTAATTTAATATTAATTTCGTTTATTTTGGTGCACTTAAATTTCTATTAAAATTAAATTAAAATCGTTCCCTAAGTTACATTTAGTTTTATCTCTCCCAAATTTATTTCAATTTATATTTCCTAAGTAATAATAATCCATACTCCTCATTTACCTATTTAGCTACACATTTAACTTTAATCATTTTAACTCCTTTAAATCATTTATTTATTTACCCATGAGAAAAGCCACATTATAAATTAACCCCACCATACAATTAATAAAATCAAATAATAATAAAACTCACCCATTTTCCATGAATAAAGACTCTTAGGTTACCCACCTAGTTGTTTACCCCATTTGATTAAAAGTGACCCCACCCTATTTTATTTTCCTAATCCATTCCCTCCAAAATACCTACAACTTAAAATGTTTAGGATCTGATCTCCACCCTTGGATTAAATCAATAAGATCCCTTAGATTCTAGGTTTGACTAAAAATCCCTAAATACCCTTATATTTCCCTTTTATTCATTTATTGCCCTAATTTCTCTCATTTGTTCATGTGGGTTTTGCAGGTGGGAGAAAATTGAGGCTATGGAAGCGTGAGCGAAAAACCATGGAGAGCTATGGAGATTTTCCTCTCTTTTTTGTGTTCAAAAGCTATGGAGATATGTGTCGGAGAAATCAAAACCAGGTACAACATATCCCTTAGGTTGAGTCATGTAGACTTCTTCTTGTAAATCTCCATTCAGGAAGGCATTTTTTACATCCATCTGATGGACTTTCCAACCAAACTGTGTAGCTAGAGAAAAGATCATCTTGATCATTTTGATCTTAGTTGTGGGATCAAATGTCTCCTCATAGTCAATGCCTTCGTTTTATGCATACCCCTTTGCTACTAGTTTCGCTTTGTACTTTTCTACGGTCCCATCTACTTTTTACTTTGTTTTGAATTTCCATTTGCATCCAATGGATTTCTTCCCTAGTGGAAGATTAACAAGCTTCCAAGTGTTTTTATTACTTGAGTTATACTTAGCATCCATGGCATCTTTCCAAGATTTTGATTGTAGGGCTTTCTGGATCGTAGAGGGCTCATTAGATTCAATAAATCTACTTATCAAAGTAAATTTTACTTCTTCTCTTACTTTCTTTGTGAGTCTATGGTCCAATGGTGGATGTATCTAGTGGAGCATCCATTCTTGCATCTTATAGCATGCTACTATACCACTTGGGCATACACTCGAACTTCTCCCATGGGTCGTGGTTATATCTCGATCATCACCATCATCCCCATCATTAATTTTATCACTGTGGGAACATCAGCTTTTGTTTTTAAATCGGTGAAAAATCTACATCATGTGAGTCGAAGAAGGAGTCTCTACTTCCTTCTTCTCAAAAGAACTCAACATCTCTGCTGGTGTAGACTTTCCTGGTCTTAGGATCCATCAATTTGTACCCAAGATTTTCTTCACTATACCCAATGAAGATTAGTTTTTATGATTTCATATCCAATTTATTTTTGTTCGATTGGTTATATGCATACTTTCTTTGCACACTGAATACTCGAGGTGTGCAAAGATGGCTTCACTATTTACCATGCTTCTTGTGGCATTACTCTGTCAAGAGAAAATATGGGCACTCTATTCAATAAATACATTTTTATCTTTATTGCTTCTTCCCGAGAATGTCCTTTCTATTGGAATCATCAATCATGCATCGCACCATTTTCATGATTGTACGATTTCTTCTCTCAATGACACCATTCTATTGCGATGTGTGTCGAGGAGGAATTTGTTGATGAATCCCATAATATTGAAAGTAGGATTTGAAGATGTAGTGCCCACTTCCCTTTGACAACTTTAGTTATTGATCCCGATACTACCGACTATATTATAGACATTGTTATAGTTTTGATTTAGTATGATGTTAGATGTTGGATAATGGATTATTGTTAACTTTGATTCATATATGGTGCATGATGATTATTGGAAACTTTTATATATTGATAATGATATGTTGTTCGACACATGGTTATATTTATGGATGTTATTTGAACATGTGATATTGGATATTATAAGTACACCTAGAAAGTGGAATTAATTTGATGATCATATAGTTGTTGATAAAATTGCAAATGATATTGTTAGTTGCCTTGATGTTGTTGTGATTCATATATATATATATATATATATATATATATATATGATTTTGGGATTATATTTATATTCATTTGGATGTTCTAATATGGCCATGAGGCCGAAGGAGGTATTTGTGTTTCTGAGTTAAAATATCACAAAAACATCGAGGGATTGGAGACCAACCACATTAGAATTCTAGATGAATTCAACAAGGTCACCATGGCAAGTTGTAATTATTTGTGTGTGTTTGCTTGTTGTTAGGGATTCCCATGGGGGATCTATTAACACTAAAATTTTCCTCGGTAATTTCTATTTCATTAATGTATGTATTAGAAATAGGATGTTGTTAAGTATAATTAGTAGTAGCGTCTAATAGAAGATAACGACATTGCCAGTACGATGCCGCCAATAATGTATAGTATGGTAATAGTCAAAAGTACAATAGGAATAATGTGGTAAAAAGTAAATATTTGTCGTAAGTGATTCGGTAGTGTTAAAATGTCAAAGTCGGGTTAAGTAGAGAAGTAGGGTCTACATGATTAGGAATTAGAAATAATATATTGGTAATAAGGACAAGGAGTGAGGTCATAAATATTTTGTGTATTTTATTTGTAAAAAGTCTAAAAATGTGGATCCCATGTGAAATGCTAAAGTTTATCTTATCTTAAAAGATAAGCTTACATGTACGAGATAAGAGTTAAGGTATGGAATATGATTCGTCGAGTAGATTTCTTATACTATCTAAGAGATAAGATGGATAAGCCTAGAAGTTCTATAAATAGAGAGACCACCCCCTCATTTAGTATAGAAGGAAGTAGTGAGAAATATTGTATGAGTAAGTGTGTAAAGGAAGCCATCATTTTGAAGGTGTGTTAAAGAAGCCATTAAGAGGTGTAATTGTGAAGTTTCTCCCATAGTTATTGTTGGAAGGCAAGTGAATTCAGTAACACTTGAAGTACCTCATGGGTGAGATTGTAACAATTTCATGTTGATATTATAATTTACACTTATATTTCATATTTATCATCATTCCTTCTTATCATAGTCTATGGTATTCTTGTGTTATGTTTGTTGTTGTGTTTCCAGATTACATCCACCAAACTAAAAGTTGTGCATTAGTAAATAATCATAGCACGAGGAGTTCCTAATGAAGAATTATCATAGTGCCAGATTGGTGATGACATTTTAGTTCCATTCTTTGGGATCATTCCTTGTTGGTGGATTTTTTCCGGAGAGATATTCCCACTTAGTCGAAATCATTTGGAGGGTAGCCTTGATTTTACCTGTGCATAATACTTACCATTGTAAAGTCACTTTTTACCATGAATAGTATTTACCACAGTAAAGTCACTTTTTACCATGAATGGTATTTACTGCAATAACGTCACTTTTTACCATGAATAGTATTTACCACAAGAAAGTCATTTTTACCACAAGTAAGTCAATTTTTACCATAGTTTACCATGGTCATTTCTATTTTACCATAGAAAGGTGTAAAGTCACTTTCTATTATATCTTTTGATTCCAATTATTTGTACACATAAGTCTTGTTGATTGTACTTGTGGATTGGTATTTCATTGTGGTTACTTTTGAAAATGGCGAAGATTCCTATTTTTTCAGCCCAATCTAATGAAGATGCTTCCTATTTTATTCAAGAGTTTAAACGATATTGTATTTGTAATGGTCTTATAAGAAGGAAACAATGGACTGAATTTTCTCCTACCTTTTTGGATGGTTGAGCCTTTAGGTGGTTTGAAACACTAGGTGATAATGTGAAAAACTCATGGGATTTATTAACTGAAAATTTTCTTTAAGAATTTGATAAACAATAGAAATATGTGCAAATCTCATGATCAATATCACAAAGCTATCATAAGGAGAGAAGCGAGAAGATAAGGGATTATCATGCTCATGTTTTAGAGCTAAGGAGGAAGCTCGATACCTAGATCTGGAAGGAAGAATTAGCAGATGGGTTGATGAATGGCGTGGATAATCTCCTTTGTAAGCACTTCATTCTTAGGATGAAGCCAGAGATCAGACAACGAGTGAAGTATGACTGTCCAGTGACCTTTGAACAAGCAAAGGAGATTGCAAAAAGGAAATAAGAAAGCATGGAAGAAGAGCCAAAAGAAATTGTTGCTAAGGTAGAGCCTACACCAACACCTTTGGTCCGTAATCCACAACCACTTTCGGTGAGCACAAATATTTCTCCTAGTACATCTACCGAGTATGAAGATCTACTCGGGAAGATGGGTCGATTAACTATTAATATTCTTAAATGAAAATAATTTAGTTATCGGGAGGAGATAGAGATCCAAAAAGAAATATTTCTAAAGTTGTATGTTATGGTTGTCATAAAAGGGTCATTATGAGTATAATTGTCTAGATAGAGCTTCTACATACGGTACAAGAGATAATGATAAAGGAGAAGTACCTATGAATCCTTTTGATGTAGTTGATAAGAGCATAAATAATGAAGTAGATGTGTTTGTAACAAAAAGAAAGAAAAAAAAAAGATAACCAAGATGGAAATGATCTTAAGAATATGAAAGGAGAAATTAGTAAGAAACATAGGAGAAGAAAGATGGGTGTGTAGGATTTTTTGATTTCATAGGAACAAGGACTATACTCCATCTTAGAAGATCTGTCCAAAAGGCCTACAAATATTACATATGGTCAACTCTTGGCTATGTCTTCTGAGAAGAGGCGGGAGCTGCGAAGTGGACTCAATTCTCGATGAAGGAAGGAGGTTGAGGTCCCTATTTTAGAGGTAGAGGCAGATCCCTACGGTCCACAAGCTGAGGTATTATGTAATGGTATTTCATTTCATGATGTCTTAGTTGATGGAGGTGTTGCAGTTAATGTAATGACTAAGTCTCGTAATGAATATGTTGGATTTAAAATTGATCGCTCCTCAACACTTATGTTAACGTCATTAAATAAGAGAAAAACTAAACCGAGAATGTGTTGTTTCAAATGTGGAAATATTTGTTATGGGTGTTTTATGTGTGGTAGACTTTCAAGTGATGAAAAATGGTACTGTTGCATACCCAATGTTGTTGGGAAGACCATGGCTAAGGAGAGTTCATGCAAGAAACTCTTTGGAATGAAGGCTTCATCACACTTAGATGTGGTAGAGAGAGGGTGAAGATAAACGTGATCCCTCGGCATCATAAGATAGAACCTATGGATTCAAGTGATGAAACTAATGATTGGACATCTTCTGATTACTCTAGTACTAGTGAAGTGGACACAGAAGATGAAGAAAGTGAGGTTGATTTGGTCATGGATATCCTTCCAGTCACACCGACTCATGAACCCATAAAATTATCTAAAGAAGAAATTGATGATCATCTCCAACAAATAAAGATTGGTGATGCTGTGATGGAGAGTGAGAAGGAATCTTACCTCTAGCTCTTTCGAAGGTACATACACCTATTCAAATTTTATTACAAGGAACTCCATCAAGTAAGTTGGGTAGACCATTCTATTGAGCTGGTAGATGGTGCTAAGCCCATAAATCAAATGCCATATAGAATGAATCCTAATTTTCTCAAGACCGTAAAAGAAGAAATAGATAAGTTACTTGATGCAAGATTCATATTTGCTATGGAGAATTCAGAATGGGTTTCTCCCATTGTGATCTCAATAAAAAAGAATGGGAAACTATGCATTTTTGTTGATTATAGGAAGCTCAACAAGGCAACAAAGAAGGATCATTACCCTCTTCCATTCTCAGATCAGATCTTGGATGAAGTAGCTGGCCAGAGTACTATAGTTTTCTTTGATGGATATAGCGAGATACAACCAAGTTCATATAACAAAGAAAGATCTGCTGAAGACTACATTCACCACTCCTTGGGGAACGTTTGCTTATAGAGTTATGCCTTTTGGGTTGTGTAATGCTCTGGCAACATTCCAGCGTTTGATGAATAAGGTGATTGAACCCTACATTGGTAACTTCATCAGAGTATTTCGGATGATTTTTTTCTCACAATATTGAAATTACGATAATTTCCACATTCACCATAGTGTGGAAATAGAAAGTAGTTTTACACTAAAAATAACATACTACATTAACTAAATCAAATCACAACCATATTTTAATAGGTATAGTTAACTAAAACTACTTTCAATTTTTAAAATGTATATACTTGGAGTTTTAGGAATTTTGAATAATTGAAATGTTTATAAAACCACACACCCTTTTTCATAATTATAAATAAATTGGTGGAGATATATTTCAAGTACTTTGAATCCTAGAATAAACTTGTAAGTCCATACAAAATGATAAAATTTACGGGCTAGGGGATTTCCTACTCATCAATGCTTATTACATCTTTATGATTTATTAGTTTAGGAACAAACACACCAAAGTACAACGGGGTTCTTTGAGTAATTCAATGTAATACAAATACCCCAACCTTTATTTATTATATTCTCTAAATTCTTGAAATATTGTTTTGGAAAAACAATGCGGTGTTTGATTAAGTACGCTCTTAGCATAATTTTGAATAGTTTAGAAATAACACAAAAGTATAATGGTATTCACCTAGAAGTTTGGTGTAGTGCGATTTTCCCAGTGTTTAACTATTATATTCTCTAAATTATTGAAATATATTTTTGGAATAGGAATGTTCTTGAGATGGATGGATTCATTTCTTTTAAAACAATAAATGATTATTTATGTGATTTTCCTTAATGAATTTACATAAATTTATATGGATTCTATCAGTTTAAATAAGGACTTCGTTGATACATAAGTTAATAGACAAAAGAAAGAAAAATTTGAAAAAGGTGCAAAAACCATGGGGCCTTGGAATAAGGTCTAAAAGTTCATAAAAGGTGACCATAATATATAATTCCTAACATGATAGTATTCAGCTTAGAACAACATTAAAATTGGGCAAAGAGAAAATCAATGTCAAGAAAGAATATAAACGTGGATGAAACAAGATTAATCAATGTCAAGAAAAATATAAACGAAGATAAAACAAAATTAGTCAAAAAAATAATTTGGAAACAACATAATAAAAATAAATGGGATTAGTTTTATGTCAAACAAAGACAAGAACAAGAGCCAACAAGAGCCTCATATGAATCAATAATGGGTATCCACACAAATAACTAGAACCAGAAAATAACTTTAGCATAATACGTTGTTTGTTTTTGTTATGTCTACATGAGATTTAGATTCTCAAGATGGTCGATGGTTCCCTCTCCTTCCAACAGTCTCTCGCATTTATATATTCAATGTCTTTGTTTTGTTTTATGAAATACAATTAATATTTCCTGCTCTCCATCCCATCTTTGGTATTAGAGCTTCTCTCTGAGATCCCTTTGACACGACATTTTGGAAGCAAGTTGTAGCAATTTAGTGAACTGTTTGGCATCCCAATCCATCATTTCAGAATCAGAGAATCGACCTGTTTCATTGGTTTATCAAAAAAATATTTTCTGTTTATTGGCCAAGAGGAAACATCGAGGGAAACGTGGTTCAAGCATTGGAGTGAGAGACCTTTTTGTGTCGACTATAGCTTTTTGGATCTAGCGGCCTATGTAAAATATTAAGGAGGAAACCAACGTGGAGACATGATGATTTGTGCAGTAGAATCATTCTTGTAATTGGTGTGGCAATTCTCATTTGATTTTTTTCTTCATTTGACTAGTGCAGAACAACATAGGAAGAGACCAAGGGAACGGGCAGTAGACCTTTTGTGGTAAGAAACATGGCATGATAACAAGCAACAGACATGCATGGGTTCAAAGTTCCAGAACAAAATCTACAAAGTCATTACCATAGGTCTAGAGGTCCGTGTGAGATCACAGACACAACGAGGGTTTGCAAGCATCGTTTCAATTCTAGTAGGCTGCTCATTTTCTTTCATTTCTTAGCTGCAAATGGAAATTATCAAGAAATATTCTGGTTTAAACTTTCATACGTGGAAGGTTAAAATACAAATGTAATTGATGCATAAAAATTTGTGGGGCATCGTAAATGGGGATGAAAAACAACCCACCGATGTAAGTAAATAATTCTAGTGGAAAATAAGAGATGAAAAAGTAAAATCTATTATTGGACTTGCACTTTCAGATTCGAGTTACATCACATGGATTTAGAAAAATCATCCAAAGAAATTTATAAAATGCTTAACAAAATGTTCGGTGCAAAAGCGGTAAATGCCCAATTTTCACTGAAATTACAATTATATAGATTTAAAATGGATGATGGAATTACTATGTCTAACCATATAAAAAATTTGAGGTCTCTTATTAGGCAACTTGTTGAGGTAAAAACTACAGTTGAAGATCAAGATGCTAAAGCTATTCTATTGAATAGTCTACCATATAAATATAACAATATTGTATTTACTCTTAGCCAAATACCATCACAATCTCTTGATGATATGATTGCAACACTACTCACGAGAAGACAAAAGGATGCATGTAGAAGATGAAGGTATTTTGCAAAACAAGAATGCACTTTATTCTCAAAATTTTTATAAAAAGTCCAATATTGAAAAAATGACTTAAATTTCCACTCTCTTGTAACACGAAGAAATATCATACAACACGTTACTGTCTTGTTCGAGTGAAAGATGTTCTCAGAGGAAAATTCAATCCCAATGAAGCTAAATTTTCTTGATTAGAAGATCCACCAGATACTGATGAAAGTGAAGAATTAGCTGATGAGGTCACCTTCACTTCACATCTCTTATTGTGAAGCATGTAGTAACATCTTATTGGAGGTTGGAGGACAATTGGCGTCCTCTTGTCAGTCACCTACGATGGGGTTGCATCATTGCTTTGGTGACATTTTGTTAGTGTGTTTTTTGTTGTTGTGTGTAGTGTGCAGTGTGGTTTTTCAATAAAATGTTGAGCATTATTTTCCAGTTTGGTACCTCCTAATGAAGAACATTATGAGGAGAAAAAACACTAAAGTAGCGCTTGGTTCTTGGAAAAGGGTTTGTGGAAATATGAGAAACCACTGAAGTGTATAGTTGAGACCTCATGTCACCTCCAGGTTTGTGGTCAACTTGCAGATTGAAAACCATATGGGTTTGTGGTAATATGGGAAACCACTGAAGGTGTTAGTAGAGAGATGTACTCATGTCACTTCCAAGTTTGTGGTAATCCTGCAAGGAAAAACCAAGGTGTCACCAAGACCATGAAGCCACAAAGATGGCATGCCACCTCAAAGGTGAGCAGGCTACACAAAGAGTGTAATTTTTTTACCATGTTTGAAATAAGGGGGTCCACTATTTGGAAATATGATGTTTAAAAACAATGTATTATGGGAGGATATCATAATACATTGTTTGTTTTAGTTATGCCTACGTGGAATTTACTTTCTCGGGATTTTTGATGGTTCCCTCTCCTTCTAACCATCTCTCACATGTATAGATTCAATATCTCCATTTTGTTTTATGAAATAAAATCAATATTTCTTAATATCCATCCCATTAATAACATTATAAAATAATAATATAATAACCAATTAAATTTATAAATACGTATAGATTTTGTTTTAGAATTTGAAAAGAATATTAAATTTTAAGAATAGAGGAATAAGAAGTGGTAAAACACTATGTCACCTAGATTTTCAAGTGGGGTCTCCCTTAAATTAAATAACTTATAAGGTTTGTAGAGTATTGTAATTTTTGCTACAATGATAGTCATAAGCATATATAATAGAAAATGTATAAATGAGAAGGTGAAGCATACATATATTGATTAGAGTAGTGGCGCTATATTAATATCACTAAACAACATGACAAAACATATTAGCAATATGGTTTTGAAACTATCACATATAGAATATTAGATTTTCTTATCCTATTCATCTACATTAGGGCATCACAAACCTCGTATGTTTTTATGTAATTCACTACAATTTTGGCAAAAACTATTCTTGTTTCTTAAAACCCTAATATATCCACGACACCATTAAACACCTTAAAACTAGATGGAGGTAATGAAGAATGTACCTCAATTAATATCAGGTCCATAAGATTTTCAACAATCCATCAGCAATACCTTAATCATAATAGATTTCAACTCAAGCAATTTGGATTATAATAATGTATTTACCCTAACCAAAGTTATATTTTCAATGCAATTATCAATGCAACAAGTAGAAATAATGGATTTCTTGATTTTAAAACTTCAAATGACTGTTTGTGTGATTTTGTTAAATGTACTTATGTCTTTATATATTTCTTGGAATCAAATTAGAATAATTTTGGCATGTAAATTGAAACAAATAAGTTTGAAAATATATCAAATAAGGATCATAAACAACATGGAACTTGGAATGAGATAAAAATTTTGACAACAAAATGTAACCGACGTCATACTACTGTGGTTCTTGAATTAAACCGAGAATGTTAAAAAAAAAAGGGAAAAGAGAAAACCATAAAAGCGAGAACAAATGAAGGGAAAGTAGAAATTAGTAGACATGGTAGAATATGAACATTTCCAAGTGAAGAATAATATGCCTCAAATCATGTATATATATTTTTAAAATGACCACACACTAAAAAGTGAATAATCAAGATAAAAAATTTATCCACAAAATATACTAGAATCATAGTAAATAAATTTACTAATTAATAATCTTAAAAAAATATTAACTTATTTATAAGAAGAAGTTTTAATGAAATGTAAAATCATGTTCTTGGAATAAAACTATTAAATGTTGATAGTCAATATATGTTTGAGAACAACATCTTTATAAATATTCAAGTTATATTATGTTGTGTCCAAGAAAGAAATATCAACCGTGGAGACAGAAAACAAGTTTAACTCTCTCAAGAGAACCTCTCTTTAGCTTACGGGGATGAAGCACTCCACCCCTCAAAGAGATACAACAATGACAACTATAACAATAAACAATGTATCAACCTTGCTCAATTCAATACAACCCAATCAAAATTTCCACTACCACTACCACCAAAAAAAAATTTGGAGGCATTGAATGATTGCCACCCAAATTTCAGGATGCCCTACATGTAACACACGGTCAATAGAGCAACTCTTAAGAAAGTTCCAATCATCTAGAGATTATTTTCTATTCATTTCAATGGATCCATGATTATTGATGGTCATGGTATTACTGCAGGAAACTTGCTGCTATAATTTTTTTACAAGTATAGTGGTGTCTCTTATACATAGGAGATTGACATAGTTTGTGCATGGAAGGAATAGTATCAAGTATCTATATGAACAGTTTTAGAAGACCATAAAGCTTTAATCAAACAAATAATTTATCTAGCAAACAGAAATGTTTATAGCTTCAGTTTGTTTTTCATCATATCATATGTTAAAATCTATAGACAAATTATACAGACAGATACATACTCTGCAGAGAGAGCAGAAACCTGATCAAATATTGCAGAAAAGATTGTGTATTTTTATCAAGAGAGGAGAAGACCTATTGAAAATATCCACACAAGACCATTCAAGAGGGCTAAGCAATTTCTGCACAAGAACCTACAAAAAGTCTTCCATATAGTCTATCAATGTTTATATGGCCCTCTGCATCATATAATGCAGAGAATAGTACTAGCTCTGTAACTTTGTATGGTGAGGCCAAGATTTGGAGATACAATTATTATAAATCAGAAATCTAATGTCCATGGGAGTACATGAATCTATTGATTGATTCAATTTGTAAATCAGAAATTATTCTGTTGTAACTTCTTCTGTAATGATAAGTACTTAAGGTGGTTAGTTTGATTTTGTAATTGATTCACGCTTGAGGAGGGAAGATGGCATAAAAATTTCCCAATGAGAAAAGTGATGAAGGCAATTAACATTCACAGAGGATTGAATATTATGACTTGTTGTAGAAAAGAACCCATGTTGTAATACAAAATTAATATAGACTCTAGAGAGTATAAAATATTCTTGGTCTATACAGAGCTCAAATTATTTGTGAGAAACTTAAAAAAAGATAATTATGTTTCTTAAAGTGAAAGGCCTCTTCATCTATAAGAGGTTAGATGCTTATTAAAAGTGTTGCAAATGCTTTATCCTTTTCTAGCTGTGAATTATTTTATATGTAAACAATTTCAAGCTTGCATGCATGAATAATGACAATATGGATTTGTTCTTAGCTTTAAGGTGAATTTTCTTGAGGTTGTGATTTCAAGTGCTATGTTTTAAGTTTTTATTAGTTGCCACATTATGTTTTCTCTCTGTAAATGGTTTTATTATTTTTGTATTTCCAAGTAGGAGCTCTCTTCTCAAAAGACTTGAAAATATTTCTTTTCATTTGGTTGTGACAGGATGATAAAATACATGATGTTTTCCATCAATTTCGAGAGCGATTTTGAGGAGGTGTTTCAACCGAAAAATCTAGGCATGTACCAAAATTTGGGATTTAGAAATATGATAACTGGATTGCAATTTCTTCGGCTGTATGGACCCTGGTGACAACATTCCTATATTTTGTGTTGAGGATAAAAAGCTTATAATCTTGCAAATCATTCTGTAAAAGTTAAAAGGTTTTGTATTTGATAATTTGCAAAGGAAGCCACAAAAGATGATGCTTGTATTAATAATCTTCTCCAAACCATTTTTATTCTGTAGATTTCCTGCATAAAGATAAGCAGAAATTTCATTACCTTTCACAGTTTTCATAAAGGCATAACATGTAGTTTAACTTCAAATGGAAAAACTTACAATCTTGATTAATTAAGTTCTATTACATCTCCATTTTCATTATTCTTATTCTTCATTTCCAACCACCAGTCCTCTAGACATGGGTAGAAGAAG
Source organism: Taxus wallichiana var. yunnanensis (assembly GCA_018340775.1). Taxonomy (NCBI): domain Eukaryota; kingdom Viridiplantae; phylum Streptophyta; class Pinopsida; order Cupressales; family Taxaceae; genus Taxus; species Taxus wallichiana. The sequence goes on along the minus strand of CM031241.1, from coordinate 69,287,872 downwards.
CACCTTCATTTCCTCAATGTAAGGATATGCAAATTAACACAACTCTCATTTCCTTCCATTGCTCAATGGAAAACCATCATCTCATTGGATTTTTCTCTGTATTTATGCTTCTTTTACCCTTTTCTTGGGTTCTGGTTGTAAGGAAGAACCTGGTTGTCTAATTGGCATGCATTCTTCACTTTTGTTCTACATGTGTTAAGGCCAATTAAGTAGCCCACATGAAATTTATAATTGTAATCCAAGGGAAAGAAATTACTTGAGCACTGAATCTGGCTCAGTATATTACATAAGAGTGGATGAGCATTTATGGAGGCTTTGATTGCATTTTTTTATTCCATGGATTTCTTAGGTACATGTTTGGTAGTATGGAATCATTCATAATTTCCTATTGTGAGTTTGGAATGCAAATGTATCCTTTAAGTCTTGATGAAGTACTTATTTCAAAAAATTAATTTTATATATATCCTAGGTTTTAAGTCAATCTATATCTGTTTTTGAGATCCCTAGACCCTATATCCACATGGTCAAGGGTGGGTGCAAGTCTATCTTATCTATATATAGGGGCCTACCAACACTAAATTTGACTTAGTATATTATAGAGGAGTGGATAGGCATTGAAGGAGTATATTATATAGGGGCATACCAACACTAAATTTGACTCAAGTATGTTTTGAAACACATAATTTATAATACAAAAAAAGTGTAACACCTTGATATTAGACAGGACAAAATACAACAAAAAAATTATTGGAATAATTTTTTTACTTTAAATGCTCACAACACGACACCATATGGGCTCAAATAGAAAAATTCAACATCACATAAGACACTTACAAAAGCATGGACCCACATAGACAACTTGATAACTTAGGGTACACATCAATGTCTTACTCAAATGGCGTAAACTAAGACAATGACCCAACTACGGTAAGGCACATAGGATAGGCATGCTCCACAACATGGCCCTTTTTTAATGGTTTACATATTTATTACATTTAGTTTTCCATTATATAACCTTATAGGTTTCCAGTGAATTAAACTGGAAAGGGTGTAAAATTTCCTTTTTCTAAGAACTTCAAATACTTTATTTTTGTATAACATTAGCCTTTTAAATAGAATGCACTGTTGATTCCTTTCTCAATTTCCATTAACTATCCACAACTCATTTGTTAATGAAATTCATTTTAAACACCTACGAGCCTCCTAATATTCATTCTTACGTTAAAGGTTTGTTTCACAAAATATGTTTAATTGATGTTAAATTTTATCCTTGTTACGAAAAAAAGAACTAACAAGGTGTTAAGGTTTTGCTTTTCGAGATGTATATTCGATGTTTAAAATTTACCTTTGCTAGACAAGGGAAACTATCATGAGGTCAAGGAAGATATGTTAAAGTTTAAAAGGGTGATTTAGATTCAAGATATCTCTTCCCATAAACATCCTTCCATCATAGTACCCTATTTTTCTTGTTACAGTTGATATAGTTCAATTACTTGTTTGAATCCATTCAACATTTCCACATCAAGAAATTATATATATATATATATATATATATATATATATATATATATATATATATATTTCTCGAAAGTTTGATCTCACCAAGGGAAATTCATATTTATTTTTAACAACATGAAAGTGTCTAGTTGAGTTATAAGGACTTCAAGCATGACGTTATTCCTAACCCAAAATCTCGTTAACTCTTGTACTCTTTACACTTACAACGTACTTTGGTCTCACTATTGATATTTTTTGAACAATTAAAATTCAAATGATACATAATTTACACTTAGGGATTCAAGACTATAAGGAGTTTTGACATTGCACCTATCTACTTATTTCATTTCTCTTAGACCATCAAGAATTAAACTCATATAAAAAGACAACCCAATAAATATATGCTTCTTAAATTCCTTCCAAGGAACAATTTAAATCGTTGTGGAATAAGAATTAGTGTTTCCTTCACCAAAAAAATTAAGACAGGCTTTACGATCTCCTAACTTCAAAAACATTCAGGGATGGTGGATAAACTACCCCATATGAGGAACACATGGTAAATACATACTATGGGACACATTTATCTAAGAGGGACAAAAGGGTTTCAAATGCAAAAGCTATAAAATTTTACGTGTTCAACAACCTTCTAAAGCCATATTTACAATCATTGATAATCGTACATCATATCCCCTTTGTCCAATAACATCAAGAGAGGTCACTCGATAAATTGCATTTATTAGTGCTCGAGGGTTTCTACACCTTACAAAATATAAAATTATAGAAACCAAATTTCCATGTCTTTCAAGGAATTCGTGCCACACGAGGTATTCCAGAATTACATTTTCTCACTTTCATTTAACATTTATCTTATAAAGGGTTATATTAGATTTGGTTCATTTATTTGACTGCCAATAAAATATATCACTTGATAGTTAATTTCAAATATCCTATCATATTCACATTTAGGTTTTATTCTTAAATGGGAAACTATGTTTTCTTATTCACTTATTCTCATGTGGATCAAATCACATCCACTTCACCTCATAAGAAATATTTAATATGTTACAAGAAATCTCCATGACCCTTGAAATGATTAGATCGACATCACAAGGGTATGTTCCCAAATGAGGGCAAGTTACAAATTTTCCTTTACAATTAAAAACTTAATAGTGAATTAATGGAAAACCTAATATCTTTGTAGTCCCACCCATTGTTCATTATATTCCACTTCTAAAGTTTTTAGCCTCTAAAAAAAAACCATGAGATTTCAAGCTCAACATGTCATCTTGTATGCCATTAAAATGATGTTATGCCTCATACTAAGGAATCTTACACACTTTCATACCTATGTGAATGCTCTCAAATAGGTTTCTAGGGAGGAATACACAAACACATACAATACCTCTATGTCTCTAAGACTACGAAAGATGGTTGGATCTAGCCTAACTTGGAGCTTACTAGAGAGTGTCATTACATTCAACAAAGGTAAATATTTTGAGCTATATGTTTGTTTGGTCACTTTCCGCTCGATATGAGAACACACACAATGTAAGTTGATACTTTTATTTGAAGATTAAGTGATTTCCTAGGTCATTGCAACACTAGAAGATAGGTAAAAACACGTCATTTTAAATTACTTGCTAATAATTTTACTAGCACAATCATATCCAATTTTTTTGGCTACGATAAAAATTTTAAATGACAAGGTTCAATTTCATTATCCTATATTTATTTTGAAACTAAAAGAAGGAATCTTTGACATATTTTTCCAAAGTACATAATAAAATCAACTCCATTTACTTAACAAAATATACAATTACAACTAAGAGTAACATTCATTAAATAGGAAAAAGTACAACTACGTACGAAATAGTACATTTTCCCAATACATAACACTATCATTTTCATCATGGAGATAATGAAAATAATACATTCTATTTAAAAAATCACTGAAATATTCTAAACAATTACATTGCCTTCAAATAACATGCTAATAAAAGACACAAATGTCATTTTTACTACTCCTTTTGTTCAAGTACCTGTAACCAACGTTGCATCAGTCCTAGGACTAAGTATGGAAATCCCCTACACTCAAGCATAAAGCCACACATTCATCATTTATAAAAATTTCGTTTAAATAGAAGAGAGAGGGAGGGAGGGGAGGAAGAAGATATATTTCATTTCTCATGCATTCACACTTTCACTTTCATTTTTACTAAACATTTTAATACTAAGAGAGAGAGAGAGAGAGAGAGAGTAAAGATGAGAGAGAAAGTAAAGAGAAATTTTATCTTTCATTCAAAATATCGTGACCATTTTCCTTTCATTTCCATTTTCATTTCATTTCAAACCAATTTACATTTCCCAATTCATTCGCGTTTTCAAATCAACCAATGTTTCGTAATCATTTCTAGAGAGAAAGAGGCAAAGAGAAAAAAACACCACACATTTAAAAATAACTCATCTTTGGATAAAAGACCAAATAATATTCTACATGACATTATGATGGTATTATGAGGTCACATGTGTTGCTAGAAGTCAACAAGACTCATAGAAGGTGATCCGAGCTAAAGTAACAAGTTGAGGAAACTGACCCAAACAACAAAAGTGCTTACAAAGTGGGTCTTAAATACTTCTCATTCTAAGTTCGATCGCAAAGTTTTATGATTCCTACTTACTCCCCATATATAGAGAATTCCTCATGACTGGTGAAAGTTGGTTACGTCGAGAATACATAAAGTTACAAGGGAAACTCCATGGCCAATTAACATAACTTCGTCACCAACTCTTAACACATAGTGACCTAGTGGATCCCAAAACCTACTTACAAAATTAGTTTCTGAAGGCATTTTCGAAGGAATGAAAGTAGTTTACGATTCTCTTGTTAGTAGCCTAGAGGTATGAGGTTGTGGATGTCAGTTTTCTCAAGCCAAGAGGGAATGTAAGGCTGAAACCGATCATGTTTTATTAAACAACCACATCACTATAAGTGATTGATAAGCTAAGAGGGTTAAGGACTATGACTTTCAAGTGCATTAAAAATTTCAAAAAATATGCTAGTGTTCCCTATGGTGTTCCATGTTACCAGTGGTCAAGAAAATAGTTTTAGTTTCGAGGTACATTAGGGTATGTCGCTCCATGCACATAACTTTCGGGTTATATATATATATATATATATATATATATATATATTGTGTGTGTATGTGTGTGTGTTTAGTAGTTTGTGTCGAGGTACAGTTTAACAATTATTGGAACTACATTCTCTAACCTTCAACATTTAATTTCAAAAATCTAGACACGATGAAGTGTAATTTAATGCAAGTGAAAAGGGGAAAACCATACCCGTATTCAACATTTGTTGGAGGAAAACAACATGGGGCTTTTCATCCTTACTTTAGGTCGGTGACTTGCATTCGCTTGCGAGTTCCCAATGTTTTTTTGCACAAATCCTTTTGTGCATATCTATCCACATGACATTCCATGAAACCATTTTTTCAATCCATTCACTTCACATACCAATTAGCCTGCCTTATGAGGAGGCATTCCTTCATGGCATTTTATCCAACAGTCCATGTTCCTTTTTAGTCTCCCACATTTACATATATGAATAAGGGGTATTTGAAAATACATCTAACAAATTCCTTCTTTTTCCAAATGCTTTGACAACTATTCATACCTTGCTCGGCTACATTCATGAAACCTCAACTACATTCAAGCTAAATTCATGAAACCTTAATTACATTGAACCCAAAGGTTGATAGATACCCGATCTCAACACCAGACGCTTCCCATTTGCATAAACATCTACCATGATACTATCAATGCAACAAATGATTTAATAGACATACGCAGGCCCTTCCAAGAACCATATATGGACACGTTAGATAGTGTTGGCATGGGGTTCTAGATCTAGGGTTTAAAACTGCCAAGTGATTGTAAATACAAAATCTCCCCAAAATATCGTCCCTTCTTCTCCACACCCTTCTGCCGCCCATACCCTCTTTGTAAAGAAAGCTTCCATTTAACACAATATGAAAGTATGTTGATGCAAGGTGAAGGATATGGATTTTACATAGACGTATACTTTTCCTTAGGGATCTACAAACTCCCCAATCACATCATTTACAGCTATAAATTATTCCCTAATGGAGCACCTCCTAGAGCTAAATCTTCTTATTATTCTTCGCAGCTACAACAAAAACAAATTTAGCATAGTAGTTTCTCTTCATCTTAGTTTCAAATGAACCCGATTAAGATACAAAAATAGATCTATATCAGTCAATTCACATATGCTGAAATGAGGAGATACTTGGGGACAATTTTATCTCCATGCGTAGGATGTTTCGACACATAATGGACTTTTTTTTTTCTTCTATTACCAGAGATCCTTTTAGTACAACTCCCATTAAGTTCTGTTTATTTAATTATGATAGTGCACCTAGCACCTGTTGTCACCATCCAATTACCACTAACTCTACAACGTAGGCTGGGCCTCCTTGGGGTTGATGCATTTGGACCTCAAATAAAGTGCTTGTATTAATATGTAAGGAAATGATAGGTTGCAGGCCCTTCCACCTACCAACACCGACAAACGTGGATCGATGTTTGAAATCAAGGGGGAATTACATCTCCCTCATCTTATAAGAGCATCATCCTCGATGTGACACAACACTGAAGCTCGAAGGATATGTAGGAAAGAAAGTAAACAATGACACATTTTGTTTAACAGATCAACTTATCGATATAACAATGTGACCATAAGGAAGTAAACTAATTTTTGCAATATCTTAAATTTTAATGTTATGTGAAGATTGCTAATTATTTATCTTTTATTTTACTTCTCAATTTTCTTTTCTTTTACAATATTTCTTAATCTCAAGCTCTTAATATTGATTGTTTAGAATTTCAATTTTCTTATGTTCGTGGGTGGCCAATAGTAATTGGCCTCAAGATGTCAAACAAAACTTAACACAACATAAGCGACCCACTAGACATTTGCAACATACTTTCAAGACTATATCACATCACAAGACCTTTAATTCCACCATGGAGACGACGGGTAGTCCACATAACCAAGAATTTCCAATAATTATGTCACAGGCATAGATCCAACACACACAAGTGACTAACAAAAATGAATCATGACACTGATACATATATAACTGGTATGATATGACCCGAAATCATGACTATAACAAAACAGTTCCAAGACAATATCAAATAGTACATGCAAACTAAGGGAAATGTCAAAGCTCAATCATAACCATGTCTAACAAGACTCACAAGAGTACACATAACTCATAACACTAACTCCAAATATCACAAAACATCACGAGACAACTCTAGATATCTCCAAAAGAAACAAAAAAAATCCATATACATCCCAAAGCATCACCAAACAACTCCATATACCTCCCAAGAGAAAGAATCGTAGTGCCAAAACCAATCCAGGTCACTCAACCATAGAGCCCCATCAAGAATATCTCATGACTCAACCATAGAGTGCCATCAATAATATCGAGTCACTTTACCATAGATCCCCTTCTCTTGTCTCCATATAATGAGGACGGGTCACCCTATGGCCCTATGAATATAGAGCCTTGTCATCCCTAACCTAGGTGACATGATAAATCATGGTTCAACAACCCGCTAGTTATATATAACTCCTTGGGGCATACCCACATATAACAAAGTCGGTGCATAGGTTCAATCATTCCATGGTGAATCCCATGACCCTATCCCAACACATTACGACATTAGAACCAACATAAAAATATGTCTCAAATGCCAAATGGCAAAAATCCCAAGCCTTGGGAAAGGATATAAAAAATTTAAACATGGAAATAAAGTTTAAAACTAAGTAAAACAAATGGTAATTAGTAATAGTTAGTGCAAAAATCCACATGTTAGTGAAACAATCAAATAAAAATCCCAAAATATAAGCACACATCAATTAAGAAAACTGTTGGTTCTTACAGGAAAAGAGATAATGACCAATTTACGAATAAAATATGTATATTGAAATAGCACATTACAATCACTACGTGGCCTTATCCAAACACCAACGGGGTACTCATCAAGTTGCTGGCACTCGGATGTCAAGCCTTAGCTCGTAAAAATATACATGTAACTAGTAATGAGTATATTAAATAATGTAATTGTCATCATCTCTACCGAATCATCCCTCTATACTCCCACAAGGTTCAACATAGTCTCAACATAGTCTGAGAGGGGAGGTGTAAAGGTTTCCATTCACTGAGACTAAGGTGTTTGTAAAACACAATATACATGGTGGCCATGCATACCAAATGAACAAAAGTGGGTTTTCAATCTATGTAAGACTCCACTCCCTATCTCATACTCAGCTTGAGTGACTGGTCAATGGTACACCAATGCTAAGGTACACATAGGTCATCTATACGAAAACCATATAGGGAGAGATAAAATAGTACAAGAAGAAACACAATATATATGGTGCCCATTAGGAAATCTGCCATACATACCAAAAAAACAGAGGTGGATTTTTAGTCTATGTAAGACTCCACCTATTTCATACTTAGATTGAGTGGTGGTTAGCGGTACTCATTTCCTCTCTCCAACATACACTTTTTACCAATTTCTTCCCTTAGGGTTGGTTAGTGTAAGGTTCACAACATAACACATAACTACATTACTAACACGATGGTGATTCATGCACATTAACCATAGTGTCTTACACATGGTATATATATAGGGTATAGCATAATCATTACTTTCATGGGTTTACAATACATCACATTTCCATATAATGCACACAAGCACAAGAAATGTACAATAGGGGTCATACGATCACCATATGCCCCTAATTCACGACATGAACCATCACATATTACACAAATTATATGTATGATGAACACAATGACTAACATTACAACATATAGTTAATTGCAATACAACATGGTGATGCACACGATTCATCACAACATGGTGGTGACATCACGATAAAATCTTATTCATTATACACCAATTTTTTTATACAACATATCAACACATCTGCATATCACTAAATAACCAAAACATTCCAACACTCCGCAATCTGTAATAACATTATTTTCACACATAACCAGGTAGTACATCACATGAACTCCTCATTGAATCCACAAAAAGGGGAGTGAATACTCTCATCAAAAACACATCAACATGATAAAAATACGCACTAAGTGACATGCACAACATGTGTAATTATAATATAACAATTACAAGATTGTTCATATCACAACGTATATCACATTACTCTTATCATCTCCACCACCACCATGCATCACCATAACAATTCCAATTTGTCCCAAAGGTTCGAGAGCATAAACCTCCGCTCACGATACCATATGTAACACCCACATATTAGACACAGAAAATGCAACAAAAAAATTATCGGAATAATTTTTTTACTTTAAATGCTCATGACACGACACCATATGGGCTCAAATAGAAAAATTCAACATCACATAAAACACTTATAAAAATATGCAACCACATAGACAACTTGATAACTTAGGGTACACATGAATGTCTTACTCAAATGGCGTAAACCAAGACAATGACCCAACTATGGTAAGGCACATAGGATAGGCATGCTCCACAACATGGCCCTTTTTTTTATGGTTTACATATTTATTACATTTAGTTTTCCATTATATAACCTTATAGGTTTCTAGTGAATTAAACTGGCAAGGGTGTAAAATTTCTTTTTCTAGAACTTCAAATACTTTATTTTTGTATAGCATTAGCCTTTTAAATAAAGCACACCTTTGTCGGACGACCTCCATCCCACACACCATGTCACCAAAAGGGGCATAAATAGTACCAGCCAAGAATCAGTAAACGCATTAATGCTATTTTTAAAATTTGAAATTTGAAATGTATCACGCCACCCAAAGTTATCAGTTGACATGTCACTATTCTAACATTCACTCCCTCCTTTGGCTCCATCGTCTCCTTGTCCCTGTACATTCCATTCGCTTCCTCCATGCAATTCTCTATGGTTTCCACCTCGTCAGTCCATCCCCACTCTCACTTTCCTCCTCCATGTCAAAAACTGAATATGAATCCTCCACTTACGTATCATCTTCTTGGAACACGGTCTCCGATTACTACTGGGTTTAGCAAACTTTGACTTGTTCATATTCTCACCATGATCACAGTTCTTAGTATCACACGGCTAAACCTCCGAAATTTTTCTTAGATAATTTCCATTTTCTCGATTTGTATCGTTTTCTTCCATTTCATGTAAAAATATTCTAAACTTATTGTCTTGGGCACCATGCACTCCTCTAGGCCATTGATACACATATTATCTCAACCAATGTGAATTTTTTTAAATAGATATCAACATAAATTATAATATTATATGACAAGAGAAAAATTATCTATATATTTTTATATATGGTATATTATAATCGATAAGTGTATGTATATTTTAATTGGAAATTTCTTTAGTTTAAGTAATTATGATTATGATAAATCCACTAATTGTAACGAAGAATACTACGTATTACTATTATTTTACCTTGATTTGGGTTCTTGTGCATTGTTTAGTGTGTGCATTGCTTGTGGCGTTACTTTGTGCACCCTTTGCTGCACTTATCTCTCACTCACTTGGCTACCTTCCTTCCTCCACGTGGAGGTCATCCCACATCCCAACATAATGAATCCTCAATCATATATAATCATTTTTATGAGGGGATCCTTATTCACATTCTTAAAATCCATAATGAAACCATAATCATATATAAACATGAAATCGACAACATAATGAACCCTCATAGCTAAAAATTGCAATTTTTAACATATGTTGACTTCGAGATTGAACCAAAAAATGCAAGTTTTCCTTTCAAGTATTCATTGACAACACCTTGCTTTATAAGATATCTCCACACTAAATTACCACTATGCCATGCACATGGTATCCCCTTTCTCCATTGAACATCTTATAAGAAATGCACATGTTACACATGTTCCTACTTGTAACAAAGATAGCCTCCTCAAAATGGTTCCACCCAATACTATCCTCTCGCAATTTCTTCTCCTCCCCCTCTTTTGCACCCCTCTTCCTCCTTTTATGTTTGGTCCCTCAAAATCAACCTCATCTTACACCACCCCTTCGAATTCACATCACACATTCCATGTATGATTGCTGGTTATTGTTGATCTAATAATAACTTAGGTGTGTCTATTACTAGAAAGATTCCCAATGATAACAATCTCCTCCATATCATGATCGTATTAGTTGTTATGGAATGTTTCATAAATTTTTGTGGCATACATAAACATTTTTTCATTGTTTCCACTTATCATTCTTGCCTTTGACTAGGTAATGCATTTTCAAAGAATTGTTTCAAGAACTCATTGACGATGATTCTCTTTGGAATTCTTTGAGTGAAATTTAACATGCTCTCAATTGGTTACAAAATTTAATCTAGAATATGGCTGTGTTTTTGTTTTTAGCAAATACATTACAAAAGTATGGGTGGAACAGGGGCATAAGAGTATCGGTAAGAAAAATTTGAAATTTATGTAAGTTGTTTGTTAATATCGAATTTAAATTTAAAATTGCTTATTATGCAAGTTAGTTATGAATTATAAAATAAATTTATAGATATGAGAGGAAAGGAGCTTTTGGTTTTAAAATTGAACGTAAGAATGAAACATCATTTTATGATGTTGTCGTGTTTATCAATAGTAGATTACAAATTCTACTAAGCGTATCCATCCAGTGCGTTCCTTCTCGATGACAACGTGGTAAGTTAACCATTAACAATTACCATCTACATCTTTTTATCTCCTTGTTGGAAATATTTTCATTGATGTCAGGCTTAATCATTGATGTATTTGGTTAACATAATTATGTAATGTAAGAAGATGATGGAACTACGACGGATGTTGATGGAAATGGTAAAGAGTAACTTGAAATAACCTATAAAGCAGTATAGAACGGTATAAAACAAAAGTTTAAATGCATGAAAATAAGTGTTTTTTCATAAGGATTATCATGGTATAAGTGAGATAAAAACAGTTGTACATAGGAGAGAGATATCAACATTTTAAGGTGTTCATATGCCATGTTTTATGGTGAAAAAGAAGATTTAATGATGGCTAGAAATGATTTAATGTTGACAATGATTTGTCTAAGGGGGGAAATGCTCCTATCAAGGGGTTAATTGCATTGTTTGATGTGCATTTAATAATTGTTATGGGTTGCATTAATTACTTTTGGTTTTAGCTGACTAATGCACTTAATTATGTTGTGTTAATTAAATAATGGAAAGGTTGTGTTGGTTGGAATGATGTGTCTTTTCGAAAGGATGTGAGAAGGATATATAAGGAGATAGAATCATTTGTTTTAGACAAGCACACACATTGAATATTTTGAGTGAAGAGAGAAGAGTAATAAGAAGAAGAGTAGATTCAAAGGTGTAAAGATGAAAAATTACAGTGACTTATATATGTGAAGGTGTTGGGATAATTAGACTGAGTATTTTGAGCAGCAGTTTTGTAATAAAGTACAGCAAATCCCAAAAATAAAAGTGTGAAGTGCAGATCCAAATAAGAAAACCATCACTCGTTGAATAAGCAACAAGTCCATGGTGGTAAGAGGAATTTTTGATAAGGGGTTGGTGCTCCTATGAGTGGGTGCTCACGAATTCAAAGGGGTTGGTGCTCCTGTAGGTTGGTGCCTACAAAATTGTAATTTGGGGATTGGTGTCTTCGTAGGTTGGTGCCTACAAACATTTGAGAAATATAATAAAGAAGATTTTCTTTGTGGTTTTCTCCTGAAAGGGTTTCCACATAAATCTGTGTCTATTTGCATTGTGTTGTTTTGATTTGCATTTATTGATTACTTGTGATTACGGTTATGAGATTAAGTGTTAAATGTTAAAATATCATAATACTGATTCATCCCCCTCTCAGTATTATCTTGTGCTTAACAATTGGTATCAAAGTGGGTTCCTTCAGGAACAATCTAAAAATTGGAAGGTAGATCTCAGAAGCAAATATGGCTAATCATAAAGTACAAGAAGGTTTTTCTTGAACAAGGCTCCATTATTTGATGAAAAAAATTATGCATTTTGGAGCATAAGAATGAAAACATATCTAATGGCACTAGGGTTTGATATTTGGCAATCAATAACAATTGGATATAAAATCCCATCAATTCCACTAACAGATCAAGCCGGAAAGAAGGATTTTGAAAACAATGCCAAGGTGATGAATGCAATCCTATGTGGCCTGTCAGAATATGAGTTTGTTAAAGTAATGCAATGTGACATGGTGAAGGAGATATGGGAAAAACTTCAAACTATCTATGAAGGTGATGAAAAGGTTAAAAGGTCTAAGCTTTAAACCCATAGGAGAAAATTTGAGAGCCTAAAAATGAAGGATGAGGAGAATGTTACAACCTATCTTCTTCACGTGGATGAGGTTGTCAATGCCATAAGAGGGTTAGGCGAAAATATTGAAGAATCCATGATCGTTCAAAATATTCTAAGATCTCTACCATCAAGATTTGATGCTAAGGTGTTTTCCATTAAAGAAATGAAGGATCTTGATAAGTTTAGCATTGATGAACTATATGGAACACTTACCGCGTATGAAATGAGGATTGAGTAACGAGAGACAATCAAAGGAGGAAGTTGCATTCAAAGTCTCAAAGAAAGAGAAAATGAAAGAACCCGAGTTGAATGAGAACTCAAGCAACAAAGAAGATGAGAAATAAGCCTTGTTCATTCCAAAGTTAAAGAAATGATATGGAAACTACAAAAGTTAAGTTACCATTTAAATGTTTTAAGCGTGGTAAAATTGGTCATTTTTGGCTAAGTGTCCAGAGAAAGAAAATAGCGATGATGAGGAAAGAAAACCTAAATTCAAAAGGGAATTCAAGCAAAGCAAAGGCAAGAAAATGTTTGGAAAGCAAAAGAAAAGCTTATATTCAAAAGGAAGTAGTAGATCATCCAAAGAAAGTGGGATAAGTGACTTTGATAGCAATAATGAAGAAATATTATTCATGGCTATAAACAATGACATAGATAGAGATGAAGACATGGAAGAAAAAGGTGAAGTGAATCTTGAATAGGAACTTATTTGTGCCTTGGGAGAGTTGAAATCTCTTAAAAAGAAAAATCAGAAAAAAAAGTTACAACTCCTAAAGTATGAAGAAGAAGATCGTAACTTTTAAGCTAAGATATCACAATCTCTTGAAGAATCAGGAAAGATGATCGTGGATATAAAAACCCAAATTGAAGAAGCAAAATGAGTTGAAGAAGAATTAAGAAATAAACTAAGGAATAAGGAAGAAGATTGCAAAAGCGTGAGTCACGAGATCGTTTCTTTAAGAAAGGAATTGGAAAAAGCAAATGTCAAAGTTACAAGTAATATAAAATTTGAGAAAATTACGAGATACTAGCTGAAATTTGGAACCGACAAAAGTCAACATCGACAAGACTGATCTTGGATATAAGGAAAGACAAGACAATTCTAACACAAAAGGTATAAATTCATCGACAGAGACAAAAGTAGAGAAGTCAAAGACCTATGAAGAATAAAGAGTTGGAAAGTGAGAAGAGCTTTATGAAGATCAACACTTCTTACAAGGAAAGCAAATATGAGAACAACCTTAGAAGACCAAATCCTCCAAGATATACTCACATGTCCAGGTTTGAAAATTCTTTCTATGGCTATTGCTTCTATTGTAATCATTTTGGTCATAAAGCAAAAGATTGTAGAATATGGGTGAGAGACAACAATCTAAAGAACAAAGGTCTATATGGATTCTCAAATAGAAATTACAACTCCTTTGCTCCTTTATCTAACTATGTTGAAGATATTGTTTGTTATAATTGCAATAACTATGGATATATGGCAAAATTTTGTAGAAGTGGTTTTGTAGAACCATCCAAATCAAACTAGAAGGTAAATGTTGTAGAAATAAAGAAGAAAGAAGCTACAAAATTTTGGAAATAGAAGAAAGAGGATGATGGGAAAGATAAAGAGAAATATATGCTTATTTAAACAACATTCAATGTACAAGATGAAGGGCAGCTATGGTACATTGATAGCATATGTTCAAGACATATGACAAGAGATAAAAGTAAGTTCATATCATTGAAGAAAGTAAATGAAGGTACGGTGAAATTCGGTGATAACGTTAAAGAAAAGATCCTGGAAAAGGTACACTTGAATCTTGATAATGGTAAAACAAAAATGGAGAAATTTTTATATGTTGAAGGATTAAAGAATAATCTCTTAAGTGTAAGCCAAATGTGTGATCAAGGACACATATTTAAGTTTTATGATGAAGGGTGTGAGATAAGGAAGGTAGACACATGAGAGTTAGTTGTAGATGCACATAGAACCACAAATAAACTACAAGCTTGAAGAAATAAAAGGAGAGAAATGTTGTCTAAGTTAAGTTGAAGAGAGTTGGTTATGGCATATAAGGATGGGGCATATAATTTTTAAAATCTTGTGAAGAGTTTGAGAGTAAAAGATAACTGAAAAATAATTAAAATTAAGGTGATACACCAAATTTGTATGAGGGACTTTGATTTTGAGTATATGCTAAACTGACATGGGAAGAATTTTTTTGATGCACGAGCCAATAGTTTTCTACAGAATATCTAAGGGAAAAATACTTGATTATATTGAGGGAGAATCACAACAGTACTAATAAGTTAACATGCACATTAAAATTAAGTAGAAAAGACTGAATTTGCAGCAGGGTAAGGTGATTGATCAGGGAATTTGCATTCACAAGACTAATAGAAACATACACAAGACTACAAAATAACTTGGAAAGGCAGAAAATACTTCACACTCAGAGGGAAAAACTAGCAAAATTTGCTTCAGTACTCATATATCCAAAAGTCCTAAAAATTCTCCTTGTTCTTTGCAAAGGCACACAATATATAGCAAAAATAAAATTCACCCTCTTCCTAAAAATAGCCTAAGGCTTGTACTCACCCATGCATCTTATTTTTATCCTTTATTTAATAATAGATAAAGGAAAAAATAGAGCATGTAATTACAAATAGGCATTATTAGCCTTATTTACATTACAGTCAAACTAAAGTTGACTATTCTATTTTTAAGAAAAGAAGGGTGAATAATTTGCTAAAAATAAGATTGCTTACTAGGAAAGTCTCTCTCCATGAACATGCAACTCTATCTTCTTCTCTATTCTGTCCTGTTGTGAAGGCATGCAAAAATACAACTCCCTGTATGTGAGAGCAAAATAATTACAATATTTGTAATATTTTGCAAAGTATAAACATCCTGTGGGGACCACCTACTATGTGCACATGTTCTGATATTGACACTTATTATATTTTCTAGTAATCACATGAAAAATGCATTCCAATTCATGTACAATCTATCACCATCAGTGGGGCCACTTGTGGTTGTGAACTCTTGTCTTCATTGGGTTTGGCCACTCTTTGTGGACTTAGCATATACTATGGTTTTAAAAAACATGAGGGGCACTTTGTAAAAGCCACCACACTATGCTCGACCACCTTTGATTATTTGGAATGACCATACTATATAGTCTGCCACCTTTTAGTTTGTCGGCCTTGGCATATTATAAAATTCACCTTTTCGGTGATCATTGGGTATAATTTGGTCGACCCCTTTATATTATTTGGAGCATGCACTATGGTTAGACTTTGAAAGTCATGCAAATGATTTTTTTTATGGACATGTGGGTTGTCCCCTTCTCCATGGTGACTCACCCCTTTTATATATGCTTTTTTCGGTGGCATTAACTCTGGTTGATTTTCTTTGATTGTTGCAATGATTTCAGGCCATGGATTTTGTGTCTTGTTTGATCACAGACCATCTATTTTTGACTTATAGTTAGGGTTTTGGCCCGCATTGAATGTTGATGGTGGCATCTTACCCAGGTGGTTTGCATTGGTTATTGCGATTGATCTGAGGACGTTGATCTTGTGTCCTTGATGTTTTGTGATCGTTGATCCTTGATCATGGTTGAGTTAGAGTTAACCCACTCCTTGGTTTGGGGGTAGAAAAGGAAACTCGACCCACAAGCACATTTCATTTGGTTTTTGGTTGTCATGAGCAAAGCCCTGGAAAATTTTTTTTCGATGCCATTATTCTGTTCTTGAAGCTTTGAGAATTTATGGAAGTGTCATTTTGCAAAAGCTCATTATTCTCACTCTTTGTCATCAGGTTTTCATGGTCTTGAGCATTCTACTTTGAGTGGTTCTTCAAATTTCTCCATTTTTATATTTTTGTGTGGCCATTTAGAGCCACCATAGTTGTTTGATATTTTCTCTATCTGTTTCAATTTTATCTATTGGACTTCGCTTTCGGACATTGACATGGAGGTGGTCTCAGATATTCTTTATTGGTTTCATCTTAACTCTAACTCTGCAGTAGATTTGAAGGAAGCTTCGCCATTATTGTGTCTTTGAGCTCTTTCGTCATTCTTTGGTATTTTTGTACCAAGTTGCCTCAGATGTATTTTGAAATCTTTTGGTTTCTTTAATGGTCGCCATTGTTGAGGCTCATTGATCTCAAGCTCCGTTATGTTGAATTTAACGTGGTTTTCCATTTTGAGTTGGCATCATCATCTAGATTTGGCTTTCCATCACCGTTTGATGAGGAAGGTAAGTTTTCCGCCCCTCTAAGTTTTTTGATACTTAGTCATTACCATCTTCGTGACATCTTAAACTTTAATCATTTTTTATTTGCATTTCTTGTGTGATCTTTGATGACATTGGTGGTTTTTGAGTTGAAAATCATTTTTTTGGACTTCTTATTTTAGGGCTTTCGATCCTTCATCCTTCGAGGGTTTTCTCAACTACGATTTAACTAGTAAGTTTTTACTTATTTCTTATTCCGATTTGATACCAATTTAATGGAAAATTTTCAATTAAATTAACTTCTTTTCTACATTTACTTGGTACTCGAGATCCTCAGCTATTCTTTAAAACATGGGTATTCGACTTCTACTTTTGAAAATAACATGAAATACTTATTACATAATTTTGCATTATTTGAGAATTATCTGAATTTATACCCCATTTTTGGGCCTTATCTTGGATGATTTTAAAAAAATTGTAGAAGTATTGTAACTTTACTTATTTTTTCTAAACTGAAATTTGATATTCTAAAGTGAAGAACTTGTTGATCTTTGATTGAATGCAATTTTTTTTTCATGTGTAATTTTTGTCATTGGTGGTTTTTTCCTCCTCTATGATAAATCTAGCTTTACTTATTTCATTCCTAAATGGATATTTTATCAAGCTAGGAGTTCACGGTTTTCATATAATTTTGTCAATGTTGTGTTGAAAACCACTTTTTATGTTTAACCTTAATGGATTCTTGATATGTAACCTATCTATTATCCTTCTCTTCAAGAAATTGCCAAAATATATGAGTATTTAATATTATAATTGTTATTCATTCATTGAGTTTTTTTCATCCATATTTGATTCTCTTGAAATTATAACTTGTAGTTGATTTTACTCTTTGAATTGAAGATGATAAGATGAATATGATTGAAAACCACTGAAAATGCCAATTACAAATGAAATCCATTTCTACATATTTTTAAGTTCACTTTTGAAATGCCTATTTGCAAGTAGTTTTATGGAGATTACAAGCAATTATTCTTTGGTGTTATACCATTTTCAAGCATAAGTCTTTGATTATGAGATACTTTACCTTGATTGTAATATTGTTCTATTGCTTTTACTTCATTTCTTTATTTCAGTTTGATATAGATATTGGAAAAGTTGTAAATGTCCATTTTACATGGCGAAGCCCTGTTAAAATTTTCCCAGAATCCTCTCTCTTCCAAGCCATCTTCAACCTGAACATGTTCCTTTCCTGCAAGTATCTCCTCTATTCTGAACTGTGTCTTTTTCATTACAACATATACTTATGACTTATGTGCCTTGTGCCATATTGAACTCTGCAAACTTGCAAGTGGCCATCTAGAAATTGCAAGTAGCTCTTGATTCATGAGATCTCTGTATGTGGTATTTTAGAAGTTGTAAATAGTTCATTTGTCATAAAACTAGATGACTTCTATCTTTGTAGCTATAAATCCTTCATTTAATTTGATCTCTGAAGCTTGTTTCTCTTAGATAGAGGCTTTATTTCCTTTATAGTAACATTTTTGGCATTCTGAAAAATGTAAAATGTTGATTTTTCATGGTGAAGCCTACGGAAATTTTTTTCTAGAATTCTATCTTCCATCCATTTCCAACATAGTAGTTGTATCTTCTGATTTCAAAATATAGAATTATGACACTTCATGTTTGAAGCTGGATTGGTAAATAAAATGAGACATCATAGTTGTGTTATCTTGATCATAGCATGCTTTACTGCTTTTTTCTGTATCACTTATTTGATTCAAATAACTCTTTTAAAGCATGTAGTAGTTAAAAGCAACATGATGGAAAGTTGTAAATGTCCATTTTACATGGCGAAGCCCTATCAAAAATTTTTTTCTAGAATCTTGTCTTCATTCCTTTCAACTATGACCCTCTCTTTTAGCCAAACATCAGCTTTCAAATTCTACTTCTTTTTTATTGCAAACTGAAACATGTGCTTCTATTGCTAGTCTCTCTTCTACACTGTAACTTCTTCCATTTCAAAATAGTTATTGGAACTTTGAGTTACATTCTTCCTTTTATTGCATGCACTTATGACTTGTCTATTTTTTTTTCTTTGGCTGCAACTGTACTTGCACACTTAGGAAAATAGTTAGAAAATAATTAGGATTTTTGGCCTCTCTTATGTCCATGTTTTTTCTTCTTTCTTTTTCCTTTCTTCTTTTGAGTGAATAAAGCATGCATGTAGTTTGTTCTTCAAGTAGAATACATCTCATGTTAGGAGAAGATTCATATGCACAAAGTAGGATAATGTAGGAATATGAATTGATCCCGAGCTCGTAACTGAAAGTTAACTTTTCTTCTTTTTTAGGTATAATGGCTTCTACCATGGATATGAAGGAGAAACAAAAGATGGAGATGAAGATGCTTCAATCAAAGAACAGAAACCCCAAGGAAATGATGGGTTCACTCATACTCCTTTGATTTCTCTTTCATGCATGTGTACCTTTCTTTTCAGTAGCTATACTTTACTTTTTAGTTACATCCCATGGCTTGTGTGGGAAACATTTGACTCTCCTTGTGAATAAAACATTGAATTCTGAAAATGAGTTGTGTATTTCCTTGTGCATTCTAGCTTTTTGTATGGATTGTATAATGAACTAAACAACTCAGTAACATAATTGAATGTCTTAATCATGAAGGAAAGAACATTGATGAGAACTTGTAACATTCAGTAATGAACCCGATTTTTTGATATCTATATTCATGTTTGTTGCTTCAAAACTCAACACTTCACCTAATTTGTAATTTGTCATCTTCATCAAGACAACACAGTTGTCCTTCGAGGATTTGTGTTCTTTTACTGAAGATGGCATGAAATTATAGACTATGTGATCTGTTATGTTTTGTGACAACACACATAACTACAGATTTCATTTAATCTTGTGACTAATTCAATCAGTAACAAATAACATAAAAATTCATTAGCTTAGGTATACTTCACCCAAGACTTTTCATCGTAACAAAGAAGTTTTGAGTTGCCCATTTTTGCACAAGTGCAAAAATTGTCAACATTTCTAGCGATCCTGGGGAAAGCTGCCTGCTAGCTTAAAGACTAGTGCCTTGCTCTTGTCCATTGGGCATGGAGTCTAAACATGTAACAAAAATTTTCCTTTTCCGAAAGGTCCAACCCTTCCAAAACAAACTAAAGTTGGGAAAGGATTTGGTAAACTAGATCACGTGCATGAATGCACTTATTGAATTGAAAAACATTGCAATGTGTAGGAACTACACTTATTGAAAGGAAATCCTACTCTAACAATCACTGTAAGATTTTCAATAACAGTGTTTGAGAAACATACCATTCACAGGAATGGGAAGTTCCTCTCCATTCAACTTTGAAAGATGAAAAATCATTGTGTTCCTTGCAAGCTAAAATCATGTAAGGACCACTCTAGAGTGTATCAAACTTTGAGTGTCTTCCTAGCTTTGCATGATCAACATCCCATTTTAACACAATATCTCCTTCATTGAAGACTTGAATTTGGATTTCTTATCAAAAGTCTTCTTCATTTTTTTTGATTCTTTTCCATATTCAAATGAGCTTGATCTCTTAGCTCTTGTAATTCCATTAACTTTGCATAATGAACCTGTAATGGTTCATTCTCAAGAAACTCCATTTGGTGTAGCAAATCTAATGTAGGTAACTCAACTGAAATAGGCATTCTTACTTCTTTTCCGTACACAAGTTTGTATGGTGAATTTCCAAATGATATTTTAGGAGTAACTTTGTCATCCCAAAGTAGTGAATTCAACATCAGATGCCAAGCTCTTTGATTATCCTTGAGTGTTCTTCTAATGATCTTAACATGATTCTTATTAGTACTCTTAGCTAAGCCATTACCTTGTGGGTAATAATTAGATGAAGAACTTAGATATATTCCATGGTTGAAACCCAATATGTTATCTTTACACCAAGGAATGCTAAAGAATTATCTGATATGATAGTTGCTGGAACACCAAATCTGCAAATTATTCCTTCATAAAAGGATAGTATCGAAGCTTCATTAGCATCTTTCAAGGCTATTGCTTCAGTCCATCGTGTAAAATAATCTATAGTAGTTAAAATCCACTTGTGTCCTTGTGATGATGGTGGGTTTATCATGCCAATAAAGTCAAGACCCCACTGCATAAAAGGCTGATCAATTGAAATAGGCCTAAGGGCAGCGAAGCTAGATGTTCTTTTCCAACAAAGAAAGCACATTTTCTACACTTCCTTATCCATTCAAAACAGTCCTTGAATATGCTAGGCCAATAGTAACAACTTTCATAATTTTTAAGGCTATGGTACGTGCTGAGAAGTGACCTCTTGTAGGTCCTTCATGGAATTCTGATAGTATTTTCTAAACTTTATCATAATCAACACACCGCAACAAGATTCCATTTATATCTTTTTTGAATAACACATTATCAATGAAGATATAAGGTACAACTTGTAATCTGAAATACCTTTGTTTATTTTTGTCCATACCTTCCGGATAGGTGCCCTGCTATAGATAATTAACCAAATCAATCATCCATCTTGATTCCTGAATCTCATGAGTGAGCTTAGGTTGTTGATTTTCTAGTTGAACCATAATTTTTGATTGCTGATACGTAATTTCAGCATGTTGTTTTGAATCATCTGGTTCTATAACTTGTTGTTTTTCCATATCAACAATTAGATGCTCACATAAACCTTTCCTCAAACTATCTTAGTAACCTAAATATCAACATCATACTCCATGACCTTTGTTATCTAGTTTTCTCTTTTCTCATTCAATTCCTTATTTAGTAAGAATGCTTTCACACTTGGATGAGAAACAAGAACATGGATTTTATTGTTCGAAAGCATATACTTGAAATTATTTAGTCCTCTAACTACTGAAAGTACTTTCTTTTCAAGAAATGTGTACCTTGTTTTGTAATCATGCAAGCTCTGTCCAAAGAAAGCAATAGGTTGCTCAATATTTTCATCATTGACTTGAGTTAATATAGCTGAGATTGTTTCAGCTCCTGCAAGTGCATACATTGTAAAATCTTTATCGAAATTTGGATTTGCAAGAGTAGGATCTGAGAGATAGAGCTTTGATTGCTTCAAATCCTTCTCTTCCTTCGCTGGTCCAAGAGAAATTTTTATCTTTCTTTAGCATAGTTGTGAGTGGTTTAACCAATGCTACAAAATATGGAACAAATCTTCTAACAAAGTTGATTTTTCCAAGAAACTTTTTAATGCCTTCTTATGATGAGGCAATGATAGCTGTGATATGGCTTCGATCCTGAAAGGATCAATTGCTAAACCCTGCTTAGAAACAATATGACCAAGTAGCTTGCCTTGATGTACTGAAAAGATAGACTTAGTGGATTCAAAGATATTCCAAATTACCTACACAACTGAAAAGTCTACCTTAAGTGCATTAGATGTTCTTCAAAATATTTTGAAAATATAGTAACATCATCTAAATAAACAAGGATGCATTTATTTAATAAGTTGTGAAAATCCATGTCCATTACACGTTGAAAGTCACACAGCATTGAAAGACCAAAAGGCATCCTTTTGTAAGCATAAGTACCCCACTTAGTGGTAAAATTATTTTGTATCTATCTTCTTCTCAAACTAAAATCTGATTATATCCACTGTAACCATCTAGAAGAGATAGTCTATTTGAACCTGAGACTGTTCTCAAAATATGATCCATATTTGGGAGTGGGTAATGATCTTTTAGTGAAGCCTTATTAAGATCTTTGAAATCTACACATAGTCTGATTTCACCATTCTTCTTCCTAACAGGAACAAGATTGGCTACCCAACTTGAATGCTTAACTGGAAAGATAATACCTAATTCAATCAACTTAGATAATTCTTTCCTCATCAGAGGTTCTATTTTGGGATTTATAGGCCTCTGTTTCTATCTAATAGGTTTAGAATTTGGCTGTAACTTGATTGTATGTTGTGCTAAATGGGATCAAATCCTTTTAGATCTTGGTATTTCCAAGCAAAAACATCCTTAAACTCTTTGCAAAGATTAATAAATGACTACTTTTTGGTTAAGGAACATACCTTTCCAAGAAATAGCTTTTTCCCTTCATCAACCAAGATCTCTTTATAATTGTCAGCGTGAGTTGACATTTTAGTCTTGACCTTTCTTAACTGATCATCAATGCTGAAGATGTCTTCTAATGTGACTAGACCTTGAGGTAGTTTATTTTTCTTCAACTGAACAATCTGGTCACCATATAAGTGCTGTAATTTATCTTGATTAACTGTAGAAAACTCAGCTTCTTCTTTGTAAAAAAATAGATTTGATCATCACTTTCAAAACTTGCCAATTTGAATCATTATTAGGTATTAAGGGCCTGACAATTAACTTTATATGAGGCTAGATTTTTCTATTTTCAATTTGTTCCAGCACTTCAAAACTAGCCCCAACTGTTGCAAGTCTATCTGCATGCTTGTTTTCAGCTCTAGGAATAGATTGAATGTTAATAGCATCAAAATCTTCCATTAAGTTTGAAACTATGTGTCTGTAAGACTTCATTAATGGATTCTTACAAACATTGAAATTTTTACTTGATTAATAACCAACTCAAAGTCACCAAAAATTTGTAGCATGTTGATACCTTTCTTTCTAGCCCAAAGTAAGCCATGAATTAAAGCTTCGTATTCAACTACATTACAAGTACATGAAAATTGGAGACTCAAAGATGAGAAATACCTCTCATTTGTTGGGGAAGTGAGCATTAGACCTGCTCCTGTCCTTTCTTGTTCTTAGCTCCATCAAAATGAAGCTTCCAAATCCCTTCTACTGAATCTTCTATTTTGGACAATAAGGGAAGTGGTGTATTCTCTTCATGCATACAATACACACCAAATAGGTGTTCTTCAACTTCCTTAAAAGGATCATGAGCATGTTCTTCCACTATTTTTTCATCCATAAACATGTTAGAAACACCATCCAATGTGAAACATGATCTACCTCATCAAAATCAGTGATCTAAGGTTGAATAATTAGCCGCTACATTTGAAGAGTGAGGCTCAATGTGAAATCTTGCCAATGGCTGAATTGATAGTAACTTTAGTACCATAACGAGTAGTGAAAAATAAGGACCAATCTAAAGAGAGATAACCTCCTATTTTTTTGTGAAATCTCTAGATAAGCATAAAGCAAAGTATGGAGGTAAGTCTCACAACAGTAACATCTTAAGAATAGAAACATTTGGGCAAGCATGTAACGTCACTTCTAAATTTTTGATTATACCAACTGTATTAGTTATAGTTCCATCAAGCTGTAAGACGCTCCTTTTGTAGGCTCATACTACAAACCTAATTTTTCTGCAATCACTTTTGGCATAACTGTACTACTTGCACCACTATCCACCATGCAATTATGAACTAGATTTTCACCAATAATCAATGATAAATAAAATGGTGGTGGTTTCTTGATGTCATGAGCATTAGAACTTTTTAGAACCATCTACTTAACTTCTTTAATGTGGTCTTTCTCAAACGTTCCAAGGACCATGTATTTTTGAACTTCCTTTTCTATTGTATTTGAAGAAATTTGTAGCTTAGCTAGTTCATGAGAAAGTAAATCTTGTTGTCCAGGAATACTTAGAGCATCCCACATTGAGATGTTAACATTATGCTTTTTCATTACATCAACAATGTTAAAAGAAGCAACTATTTTAGAGATGGAATCAACTATCTTAGAGTAGGCCTTAGCGAAAACTGATTCTGCTTCAGTTGCCTTGATATCGAGGTATAAACTATCTTCTTGGATCAGGTCTATACCTATTTTTGATGGCTTCTATCAACTAGAATGCTTGTTGTTTTTTGAGGAACAAATAGTGGTTGTTGGTTGAATTTGGATTGTAGATGTTGTCTTATCAGTGACAGTAGGTAGGATAGGCCTATTTTTTGCTTTTGACTTTTAGTAGCTTTCCCTTGAGCCCTAGTAGTGACTACAATGAAATCCTCCTCATTAAAATTGACTAAATTATGTTTAGGTGCTTTCTAAACATGAGTTTCTTTGCTGCCCACCCTCCATTTGAGGCATGAACAATGTTTAGATTGAGGTTGTGCAACAAGATTCAGATTCAGAAAAGCATTTGGGCAAGTTGCAACTGAATGAGGTTGATTGCAAGGTTGACACCACTCTTCTATAGCCATATTAATTGGGACTAAAGTGTTAGATGAACTAGGAGCCTTTGGGTCAAACTTGCCTTTGCTGGTAAGGCTACCTATAATTTTGATTTTGTTGATAGGGCTGCCTGTTTTTTTGATTCTATTGATTTTGCTGATAAGGAGCTTGATAGGGTCTGCTAGGTAATGCAATTCTATTCTCAATCGAAGTCAATTTATTTCCCATAGTTTGCAAAGCTTTAAATACATCATCTGATGGAGCTATAATAGTAGGTTCTATGATTGTAATAGGTTGAGGAATAGGTGCTAAATCTATCAAAAATGGCATTGAAGGCCTTGGTGCTAATTTTATAGCTTGAATAAGACTATTTTCAGCTCGGATAGTGATATCATAAGCTGTTGGGAGTGTTTCTCCACCCATTGACTAAATCATAGTTGAGATATCATTGTTTAATGCTCTAAGATAATAAAGAAAAGCATGATCAACTTGAGGCTTGACACTTGCTGGAATTCTCTCCCAAGTTATGGAAAAATGGATATTAAAGCTAGACATAAATTCATTGGGAGCTCTTTTAATAGTAGACAACTATTCAATGAGAGATAAATGATCTGAATTATCCTAGAACTATTTTCAACAATTTTTCACCTAAGTTATCCCAAGTTCTTATGCTTCCAATTTCTAGGTTTCTATACCATTGCAAGGCCTGCCCTTTAAAAGATGCAAGCTAAAAGTCTTAAAGCTATGTCTTCATGAGTGATATTATGGACTACACATAGGGCTGCAACATCTTTAATATGTTCAACTGGTGTAACCTGATTTTCACCCGTGAATGATGGAAAAATTTTCATGGCAGCATTAGGAATGTCATGGTAAACTAGGATTACTAATGGACTACCATTAGTAAAGGTCACAAAATTCCTTGGTGGTTGGATAGCCATTTGAAAAATTGGGATATTAATTGAGAAATTGATACGTGGTGAAGGAATATTAGGAGGAGGTTATCAAAACCAGGTCTATTATAAGGTAAAGTATTACCAACTCTTCTCCTTCTAGCATAATTCAAAGGTAAAGAAACAAAATAAGAGGAATTCCTCTTACCGATGATCTTGTAGTCACTTTAGGCATGGAACATGTTGCAATACTAGTATGAAATCAGCTCTCATGGAGTCACCAAAAGATCCTAGAATCTTTAGAATAAATTTTTGTACTTGCTCCCGAAAGTAACTTTTAATTTGTTGTAATCTATATAGATATGCTATAGAAATTGTAATTTGCATGTAGATCTGATTTGGTCCCATAGGGTGTGCCAAAAATTGTTATCTCTCGAAAGTGCACCCTGTAGAGAGATGACTACAGGTTTTCTAAGCTTGCACAATTGATCTCTCTCTTTTATAGATACAATGGAAACACCTCAGGTCTGTGGGTATACCTATTTTGAGGTGAGTCTCTAGTATCAAGGCCAGTTCCTTATTGGTGTATCCTAAACTGATTTATGGGAGTTTGAGAGTAAAAGATAACTGAAAAATAATTAAAACTTAAGGTGATACACCAAATTTGTATGAGGGCTTTGACTGAGTATATGCATAACTGACATGGGAAGAATTTTTGATGCACGAGCCAATAGTTTTTTGTAGAATATCTAAGGGAAAAATACTTGATTGTATTGAGGGAGAATCACAATAGTACTAATAAGTTAACATGCACATTAAAATTAAGTAGAAAAGACTAAATTTGCAGCATGGTAAGGTGATTGATCAGGGAATTTGCATTCACAAGACTAATAGAAATATACACAAGACAGTAAAATAACTTGGAAAGGTAGAAAATACTTCACACTTAGAGGGAAAAACTAGAAAAATTTTCTTCAGTACTCATATATCCAAAAGTCCTCCAGAAGTCTCCTCTTGTGCTTTGCAAAGGCACACAATATATAGCAAAAAATAAAATTCACCCTCTTCCTAAAAATAGCCTAAGGCTTGTACTCGCCCATGCATCTTATTTTTATCCTTTATTTAATAATAGATAAAGGAAAAAATAGAGCATGTAATTACAAATAGGCATTATTAGCCTTATTTACATTATAGTCAAACTGAAGTTGACTGTTCTATTTTTAAGAAAAGAAGGGTGAATAATTTGCTAAAAATAAGATTGCTTGCTAGGAAAGTCCCTCTCCATGAACATGCAACTCTATCTTCTTCTCTATTTTGTCCTATTGTGAAGGCATGCAAAAATACAACTCCCTATATGTGAGCAAAATAATTACAATATTTGTAATATTTTAAAAAGTATAAACATCTTGTGGGGACCACCTGCTATGTGCACATGTTTCGATATTGACACTTATTCTTGTTTTCTAGTGATCACATGGAAAAATGCATTCCAATTCATGTACAATCTATCACCATCAGTGGGGGCCACTTGTGGTTGTGAACTCTTGTCTTCATTGGGTTTGGCCACTCTTGTGGACTTAGAATATACTATGGTTTTAAAAAAACATGAGGCACTTTGTAAAATCCACCACACTATGCTCGACCACATTTTGATTATGCATGACCAATGGTATATAGTCTACTAACTTTTAATTGTCGGCCTTAGCATATTTCAAAACTCACCTTTTCGATGATCATTTGGTATAATTTGGTCGGCCCCTTTTATATTATTTACATATGCACTAAGGTTAGACTTTGAAAGTCATGGTAAATGATTTGTTTTATGGACATGTGGGTTGTCCCCTTCTCCATGGTGACTCACCCCATTTTATATGCTTTGTCAGTGGCATCAACTTTGGTTGAGTTTTCTTTGATTGTTGTAATGATTTCAGGTCATGGATTTTGTGTCCTGTCTGATCACATACCATCGATTTCTGACTTGTAGTTAGGGTTTTGGCCCGCATTGAATGTTGATGGTGGCATCTTATTGAGGTGGTTTGAATTGGTTATTGTGATTGATCTAAGGACATTGATCTTGTGTCCTTGATGTTTTATGATATTTGATCCTTGATCATGGTCGAGTTAGAGTTAACCCACTCCTTGGTTCAAGTGGTAAAGGTAATTCGACCCACAAGCACATTTCATTTGGTTTTTGGTTGTGCGGGTGAAGCCTTGGAAATTTTTTCTTCGAAGCCATTATTCTATTTCTGAAGCTGATTTGAGCGTTTATGGGAGTGCCATTGTTTATTTTTGTAGCTCAACTCATTGCAAAAAAGCTCTCTCCTCATATCAAGTTTTCTTTTGAGTGACTTTTGGTTCTTCACCATTTTTCTAGTTTTATAGTTTCGCAGCCATGAGAGCTCCATGGTTGATTTCTTTTCTATCGTTTTGATCTATTAGTTTGGCTTTCCATGCGAGGAGGAGGTCCACTGTATTCACTTATTCATATGTTGACATGGTGGTGGGAGATCGAGAGATCGTTTTCTATCTTATTTCTATAGGTGTCACCATTGTCACTAATCTTGAAGCTCATCCTCATTCTATTTGGTCTTTGTGTACCGAAGTCATGAGATCTGATTTTTTTGTGAGAGGTTTCTTTAATGGTCTGAATTACTTGAGCTCGGTATATTTATTAGTTCTCTGGGTTTTCTTTACCATCTCTTGAGATGGCGTCAGATTTGGCTTTGCATCACCGTTTGATGAGGAAGGTAAGTTTTTTCGATCCTTCTAAGTTTTTTGATATTTTTGGTTCATCATTACCTCGACTTCAAAAATGATAATATTTTTTGCATTTCATTCTTGTGACTATTTAATGACTCGGCCTATGGTCATTTTGAGTTGAAACTATTTTGAGTTCTTCTTTTAGTTATGATCCTTCGATGATATCCTTCAAGGGTTTTCTCAACTTTGATTTAAACGGTAAGTTTTACTTTTCTCTATTCTTATTTTTGATACCCATTTAATGGGATTTTTTACTTAAAACTTCTCTTTTTGCCTCATATTTACTTTACCTCAACATTTTTAAAACATGGGTATTATTTCGGCCTTGATTTTGATAATAACTTTTTATACTCATTTGAGTTTCATTATTTGATTCATTTGTTGGGAAAATACCCCATTTGAAAAAAATTTAGAGTATGAGTTTTAAAACTTTTAGAAGAGATTAGCTGAACATTTTGAAAACTGACCCATGGGATGAAGTGAAGAAATGTTGATTTTGATTTTTTTTTTTGATTTATCATTCTGGTGGTTTTTTCCTCTTGCTAAATCTTGACTTGTCCCTTTAAATGGATATTCATTTCACACTCATGGCTAGGAGTTCTTGTTTTGCTATATAACTTTCTTGAATGTTTGTTGAAACACCACTTTATCATTGAGTTTAATGATATTTCTTGATATGTAACTCTATTATCATTCTCTTTACATGGATCTCAAATTGCCACCATATTTGAGACCTGGGTTTGTTGTCCATTCTTCACCATAGAGGGTTCATTGATTTTCATCCATATTTGATCTCTTCAATATCTAATTGAAATTGTAACTATAGTTGTATTTATACTCTTTGAATGAGTGATGATAAGATGACTATGATTGAAATGTTGAACTGAAAATACATCTCTAGAAATCCATTTGGTTCATTTTGAAATCGCATGCCTTTATATGTAGCAAGTAGTTTTCTTGAGATTTGATGCAATTCTTCTTTGGTTTAATACAATTTTGAGATCTTTTTTATGCCTTTAGATACTTTGTTTGATATTGTAATACTTTGTTTTTACTTGCATTTTCTTTATTTTAGTTTGATATGGATATTGGAAAAGTTGTAAATGTCCATTTTACATGGCGAAGCCCTGTCAAAATTTTCTCAGAATTCTCTCTCTTCCAAGCCATCTTCAACCTGAACATGTTCCTTTCCTGCAAGTATCTCCTCTATTCTGAACTGTGTCTTCTTCATTCTAGCATATACTTATGACTTATCTGTCTATGCCTATTGAATATTGAACAACTTGCAAACTTGCAAGTGGCCTTCTTGAAATTGTAAGTCATTTTGATTCATGAGATCTCTGTATGTGGTATTCTAGAAGTTGTAAATAGTTCATCTGTCATGAAACTGTAGATGACTTTTATATTTATAACTATAAATCCTTCATTTAATTTGATCTCTGAAGCTTTTTTATCTTAGATAGAGGCTTTATTTTCTTTATAGTAACATTTATGGTATTCTGAAAAATGTAAAATGTTGATTTTTCATGGCGAAACCCTTGTAAAATTTTTCTAGAATTCTATCTTCCATCCATTTCTAGCATAGTAATTGTATTTTCTGATTTCAAAATATAGAATTATGACACTTCATGTTTGAAGCTAGATTGGTAAATAAAATGAGACATCATAGTTGTGTTATCTTGATCATAACATGCTTTACTACTTTTTCTGTATCACTTATTTGATTCAAATAACTCTTTTAAAGCATGTAGTAGTTAAAAAAGAAACATGATGGAAAGTTGTAAATGTCCATTTTACATGGTGAAGCCCTGTCAAAATTTTTCTAGAATCTTGTCTTCATTCCTTTCAACTGTGACCTTCTCTTTTAGCCAAACATCAGCTTTCAAATTCTACTTTTTTTTTCTGTTGCAAACTGAAACATGTGCTTCTATTGCTAGTCTCTCTTCTACACTGTAACTTCTTCCATTTTAGAACAATTATTGGAATTTTGAGTTACATTCTTCCTTTTATTGCATGAACTTATGACTTGTCTATTTTTTTCCTCTTTAGCTACAACATGTGCCTGCACACTTAGGAAAATAGTTAGAAAATAATTAGGCTTTTTGGCCTCTCTTATTTCCATTTTTTCTTCTTTCTTAGTGAATAAAGCATGCATGCAATTTCTTCTTCGAGTAGAATACATCTCATGTTAGGAGAAGATTCATATGCATGAATTAGGATAGTGTAGGAATATGAATTGATCCCTGAGCTCATAACTGACAATTAAATCTTTTCTTCTTTTAAGGTACAATGGATTCTACCATGGAGATGAAGGATAAACAAAAGATGGAGATGAAGATGCTTCAATCGAAGAAAAAACCCAAGGCAATGATGGGTTCACTCATACTCCTTTGCTTTCTCTTTCATGCATGTGTACCTTTCTTTTTAGTAGTTGTACTTTAATTTTCAGTTACATCCCATGGCTTGTGTGGGAAACATTTGACTCTCCTTGTGAATAAAACATTGAATTTCGAAAATGAGTTGTGTATTTCCTTGTGCATTCTAGCTTTTCTGTATGGATTGTATAATGAACTAAACAACTCAGTAACATAATTGAATGTCTTAATCATGAAGGAAAGAACATTGATGAGAACTTGTAACATTCAATAATGAACCCTAATTTTCTGATATCTCGTATTCATGTTTATTGTCTCAAAACTCAACACTTCACCTAATTTTTAATTTGTCATTTTCATCATGAAAACATAGTTGTCCTTTAGGGCTTTGTGCTCTTTTGTTGGAGATGGAATGAAATTGCGAGACCATATGATCTATTCTGTTTTGTGACAGCACACATAACTACAGATTTCATTTAATCTTGTAACTAATTCAGTAGTAACAAATAACATAAAAATTCATTAGCTTAGGTATACTTCACCCAAGACTTTTCATCATAACGATGAAGTTTTGAGTTGCCCATTTTTGCACAAGTGCAAAAATTGTCAACATTTCTAGTGATCTTGTGGGGAAAGCTACCTATTGGCTTAAAGAATAGTGCCTTGCTTTTGTCCATTGGGCACGGAGTCTAAACATGTAACCAAAATTTACCTTTTCCAAAAGGTCCAACCCTTCCAAAATGAAACTAAAGTTGGGAAAGGATCTGGTAAACCAGATCACATGCAAGAATGTACTTATTGAATTGAAAAACATTGCAATGTGTAGGAGCGCACTTATTAAAGGAAAATCCTACTCTAACAATCACTTTGTAAGATTTTCAATAACAATGTTTGAGAAACATACCATTCACAAGAATGGTAAGTTCCTCTCCATTCAGCTTTGAATGCTTTGAAAAGCATTGTGTTCCTTGCAAGCTGAAATTATGTAAGGCCCACTCCAGTGTATCAAACTTTAAATGTCTTCTCGGATTTGCACGATCAACATCCCACTTTAACACAATATCTCCTTCATTGAAGACCCCGAACTTGGCTTTCTTATCAAAAGTCTTCTTCATTTGTTTCGATTTTTCTCCATATAAAAATGAGCTTTATCTCTTAGTTCTTGTAATTCCATTAACTCTGCATAATGAACCTGTAATGGTTCATTGTCAAGCAGCTCCATTTGATGCAACAAATCTAATGTAGGTAACTCAGCTATAATAGGCATTCTCACTTCTTTTCCGTATGAATTTTGTATGGTGAATTGCCAACTGATATTTTAGGAGTAACTCTGTCATCCCAAAGTAGTGAATTCAACATTAGATGCCAAGCTCTTTGTGATCTGAAAATGGTACTTAATTTTTTTTGAAGTACTTAGAAAATTTCCAGATTTTGAAATTTATAGACTCAACATTGATCTTGAGTTAATTTCATCCAATTTTTAGGTGTCTTGAAACCCAAATCCTCAACTCTTCCAAAAAGACCAATTAATCCGATTTTTCAACTTTAAGTGAATCGCTTGAATCTAATACAAATCCATTTTACTTCACAGTTGATTTTTAATCATACACTCAAACTGACATTTGAATCTAAGATGATAAGTGTATTCAAATCTTGTTGTGGGTTATGGATACTGAAAGTTCCTTCAATCCATTTACTCCAGTTTTATACTTATTTTATCAATTAATAAAATTAATCCAATGATGAATTTCAACTGATAAAAAGCTTTTAAAAACTGAAATGCACAAATCCACAAAACAAGAAATTGATAACGGAGTTCACCCGAAGGCTACATCTCCGGATTCACAAAAAGTGAATCGATCCATTAAACGTCCAATGAAGTACAATATCCCTTCAATCTTGACTTAACAGACCTTTATACCTGCAAATGAGCTGATTCAAACCTCATGGAACTCTGCAATTTACCATAATCATTCCCAAGTTCATCCGTGGCTCCTACAGTATTTCTTCTGTTTGTTCCCTGTGCAAATACGTTCAAAAAACGTCTACAAATTGAAATATACAAGACCTATACAAATAAGGTTTACATTTCTGGAAACTTTAGGAAATTATTAAAACTTCCTTTTTACTTCATGATCTGATTTGGATCAAAAGTGGATGCAAAATACGAGATCTCGCTTGCCCCTCGTGCTTACGTGAAACTGCGATGGAAAAACGCCTACATAGGAAAATATATAGCACTTCATGCAACAAAAGTTACCTTTCCAGAAATCTCTTAGAATTTTTAACAACTTTAAGTTTTACACCAAGTCCTAATTTGGACCATAAGTGCCTCGAAAATTGTGATCTCTGCAAACTGGTCCTTCGTTGTCCCCCTTTTCAACCTACCAAAAGCTTCCCTTTAAATAGATGTGATCTCCTTCTCTATCACTTGCTACAAAGTGGCAGCTTGGGAAGGCTGATTACTATTTTGGAAAGGGTTAAAATCCCCCTTCCATAGGTTTAGGAGCCCAATTTATCCATTGACCCCACGTTTGGTGGGAAAGAGATAAGATAAGCCTTAAATAGCTTTTTTGGCCACAAAATCCTCCTTATACCATGGGATTTGAATTTATTCACATGGAATGGATTAAATAGATTTTTACAATTATTATTTTAAAATCTAAATCCACTACAAACCTTCCAAGTTTCACGCCCATAATATGCCATTTTTCCACGTTAGAGTGTGCCATGTCATCATTTGACCGCAACTTTGACTATGCATATCTTTCGCATACGAACTCAGATTTGGTCCGTTCAAAATGCGTCGGAAAGCTGGCGATGAGATCTATACCATGGAACTGATTTTGAAACATTATAGTACCATCAATTTTTCCTCATCACCAACTGCCACGTGTCACCTTGTCATTGGTCCACTGGTTGACCTATTGACCAGAGTTGACCCGTTTGGAGGCCCATCTTCGACCGGCGATAGAATTTGCATACGGACTCTGTTTCTAGAGTTCAGCGTATCTGTCAGAAAGGTCTCAATAATCCCTTTAGCATGGTCTAATTTTAGGGAAGTTTAGGGAAAATTTTCATAGTGAAAAATCCTCCGGATCACTCCTCCCCAGTAAGACCATTTTGACCTCAAAATGGAAATTCACTCTGTTGAACTATACACACGTTCTCTGCATAATACAAACATAGAACCTAGTTTATAGCATGGTAATTTTTCCATAAAAATTGCAATAATCAAATGCCAATAATAGTAATATAACCCAATGGCCTAAACTGCAACTGATATGACACTGCAACTGCCATATTCCTTTGTACATCCTGATCCTGCACTCACCACTGTCAACAATGCAAATGTAACCTGCACTCACAGCTTGTTAGTGCAAAACTTGTACATACCATTTGCAACTATACCTAACAGTTACAAATATTAAGTCTATCAATAAGACTTACAAATGTACAAATGTCATGCATAGTAAACAAAGAGTTTGTATAAGTTGTGCACTTACAAACAATGCCTACATGCCACAAATTGCACAATAACAGTATTTTAACTACAATCCACATATAGACATCCGACCAATGATCATGCCCACTGAACTGTAAATACTGCTGAAAAATGAAGTTGTAAAACCATTAAAAAAGAAAATTGCATCAAGTATTTTAAACCTGTCACCCGATTATTTCCTCTTTACGATACTTCACCAACACCAAGGCAGAAAAATAAATTTTGTACTTATCCTTTTCACAATTTAGTGGGATTTCCAAAACTGCCTTGTTAGTTTGCATGTATTCCACAATCAACTATGCAAACATAAAACTGATAAATTGTTTACCCACTTTACTCAGCATACTACCCTTTTTAGGGGGTTGATTCAATTCAATTTTTACGGGGCCCTTTCAAGTGGTCAAATTAGTTAGTTTAAAACTTTTATCCTTTTTAACAAACTTTAATTTTTGTTCTGGATGTAGCTTCCAACACTTACCAATTTCATGACCTTGTTTGTTACAATGATCACAAAACATTTGATCCATTTTTTTAGAATCCACATTTTTAGGAACCTTACCTTGACTACTCTTAGCCGAACCCAGGTTAGGAGAATGCATTTTCTCAAACTGTTCCATTCTGGATTTATACTTCCTACACTTGGCCACACAATGATTAGATAAACCACAGAATGTGCACGGATAACTATTCAACATAGCTTGAAAATTATAGCCAAATTTTTCCAGTGTAGATAAGGGATCAATTTGTTTACCTTTCATTTTTGAGCAATGGTAAACCGAAGGTGGGGGGATTTCTATACCTCTCCGTGGTGAATTATTACCAGATCCTCCTGATGAGGATGAACCACCGATGCTAGCAGGATGACTCTTTCTTTGTTAGAAGCTTTTCTTCTTCCAACTGTCTTGGAGTTCTCTCCAATTTCCATTTCCCCTGCACTAGCATATCTCATCCTGCATAACGAGGTCTTTCCTCAACCAAGATTGGGTTAGTTATACCTTGGTTATTCTTACCAAGGTTAATTCCATTAAAACCCATGTTATTCAAAATTTTAGATCCTATACCTTTAGTGTGCTTTTCAAATTCACCGAGCACTATAGTAGAATCCAAATTAGCTTTGGGTGAGGAATTAAGTGTTGTCATACTTACTGTGCACTCATCTGTCATAGTGGAGGCATCAACAATAACTGGTACCTTGTTAGGTCCATCAATTTACAACACCATCAAGAGCTCATCCTTAGATTCTAGCTCTTTTCTCAATGTGTCAAGTTTCTCTTCAAGAGCCAATACCTGACATCTCAGGAAGGCATTCTCTTCCTGAATTTGATGATTGCATGCTTCCAGTTCCTCAAACTTGGTCTTGTTGGACATCTTACCCATGATTCCTGCACACCTGTTCCTCCAAACTCTGCACACTGCAAATGAAAGATCAAGCCCAAAATGCAAAAACCAAACTGAACCAAATCAACTGATGCAAATCAAAAGCTAAACCAGCTCTGATACCAACTTGATCTAAAAATGGTACTTAATTTTTTTTTTTTTTGAAGTACTTAGAAAATTTCTAGATTTTGAAATTTACAGACTCAACATTGATCTTGAGTTAATTTGATCCAATTTTTAGGTGTCTTGAAACCCAAATCCTCAACTCTTCCAAAAAGACCAATTAATCCGATTTTTCAACTTTAAGTGAATCGCTTGAATCTAATACAAATCCATTTTACTTCACAGTTGATTTTTAATCATACACTCAAACTGACATTTGAATCTAAGATGATAAGTGTATTCAAATCTTGTTGTGGGTTATGGATACTGAAAGTTCCTTCAATCCATTTACTCCAGTTTTATACTTATTTTATCAATTAATAAAATTAATCCAATGATGAATTTCAACTGATAAAAATCTTTTAAAAACTGAAATGCACAAATCCACAAAACAAGAAATTGATAACGGAGTTCACCCGAAGGCTACATCTCCGGATTCACAAAAAGTGAATCGATCCATTAAACGTCCAATGAAGTACAATATCCCTTCAATATTGACTTAACAGACCTTTATACCTGCAAATGAGCTGATTCAAACCTCATGGAACTCTGCAATTTACCATAATCATTCCCAAGTTCATCCGTGGCTCCTACAGTATTTCTTCTGTTTGTTCCCTGTGCAAATACGTTCAAAAAACGTCTACAAATTGAAATATACAAGACCTATACAAATAAGGTTTACATTTCTGGAAACTTTAGGAAATTATTAAAAACTTCCCTTTTTACTTCATGGTCTGATTCGGATCAGAAGTGGATGCAAAATACAGATCTCTGCTTGCCCCTCGTGCCTGTTCTGTGAAACTGCGATGGAAAAACGCCTACACAGAAAAATATATAGCACTTCATGCAACAAAAGTTACCTTTCTGGAAATCTCTCATAATTTTTAACAACTTTCATTTTTACACCAAGTCCTAATTCAGACCATAAGTGCCTTGAAAATTGTGATCTCTGCAAACTGGTCCTTCGCTGTCCCCCTTTCCAACCTACCAAAAGCTTCCCTTTAAATAGATGTGATCTCCTTCTCTATCACTTGCTACAAAGTGGCAGCTTGGTAAGGCTGATTACTATTTTGGAAAGGGTTCAAATCCCCCTTCCATAGGTTTAGGAGCCCAATTTAGCCATTGACCCCACGTTTGGTGGGAAAGAGATAAGATAAGCCTTAAAATAGCTTTTTTGGCCACAAAATCCTCCTTATACCATGGGATTTGAATTTATTCACATGGAATGGATTAAATAGATTTTTACAATTATTATTTTAAAATCTAAATCCACTACAAACCTGCCAAGTGTCATGCCCATAATATGCCATTTGTCCACGTTAGAGTGTGCCACGTCATCATTTGACCACAACTTTGACTATGCATATCTTTCGCATACGAACTCAGATTTGGTCCATTCAAAATGCGTCGGAAAGCTTGCGATGAGCTCTATACCATGGAACTGATTTTGAAACATTACAGTACCATCAATTTTTCCTCATCACCAACTGCCACGTGTCACCTTGTCATTGGTCCACTGGTTGACCTATTGACCAGAGTTGACCCGTTTGGAGGCCCATCTTCGACCGGCGATAGAATTTGCATACGGACTCTGTTTCTGGAGTTCAGCATACCGTCGGAAAGGTCTCAATAAGCCCTTCAGCATGGTCCAATTTTAGGGAAGTTTAGGGAAAATTTTCATAGTGAAAAATCCTCCAGATCACTTTGATTATCCTTGAGTGTTCTTCGATGATTCTTAATAGATTCTTATTAGTACTCTTAGCTAAGCCATTACCTTGTGGGTAATAATTAGATGAAGAACTTAGATATATTCCATGGTTGATAGCCCAATCTGTTATCTTTGCACTAAGGAATGCTAAAGAATTATCGATATGATAGTTGATGGAACAGAATATGTAAACTATTCCTTCGTAAAAGGATAGTATCGAAGCTTTGTTAGCATCTTTCAATGCTATTGCTTCAATCCATCATGTAAAATAATCTATAGCAGTTAAAAATAGCTTGTGTCCTTGTGATGAAGGAAGATTTATCATGCCAATAAAGTTAAGGCCCCACCGCATGAAAGGATTATCAATCAAATAGGGTACAAGGGCGCGAAGCTAAACGTTATTTTCTCGACAAAGAAAGCACATTTTTACACTTTCTTATCCATTCAAAACAGTCCTTGAATATCTTTGGGCCAACAGTAAATAGCTTTCATAATTTTTAAGGCTATGGTAATCAGCGAGAAGTGACGTCCTATAGGTCCTTCATGGAATTTTGATAGTATTTTCTCGAACTTTATCATAATCAACACCTTTGTAACAAGATTCCATTTATATCTTTTTTTAATAACGCATTATCAATAAAGATATAAGGTACAAATTGTAATCTGAAATACATTCGTTTATTCTTTTCCATACCTTACGGATAGGTTCCTATTGTAGATAATTAACCAAATCGGTCATCCATCTTGACTCGAATCTCATGTGTGAGCTCGGGTTGCTGATTTTGGTTGAACCATAATTTCTAATTGCTAATACGTAATTTCAGCATGATGTTTTGAATCACCTAGTTCTATAACTTGTTGTTTTTCTATATTATAAATTATATGCTCACATAAACCTTTACCTCGAACCATCTTAGCAACCCGAATATCAACGTCATACTCTATGACCTTTGTTATCCAGTTTTCTCTTTTATCATTCAATTCTTTTTTAGTAAGAATTGTTAGGAATAATATTAGATATTGTGAACATTATTATGAGTGTGGAAATAAATAATATAGTGTAATGTAATACAACTATTTATGAGTTGTTAACTCATGTAAATAGTTGTAACTAGATAATGTTTGTTGTGAGAGAATAATGGGATTGAGAGTTTGAGTGAGATATTGTGGGGATTAGGAGAGATATGTGGGATGAGTGTTGACTCCTAGAATCAAGGAGATCAAACTCTATATATGTAATCTTCCTCTATGTATTTGATATCTTGAATGAATTCAGTGTCTAATTTATAATATTCGGTGTTTTATAATTCTGCATTTTTTATCAGTGGTATCGAGCTGGTTTATGATAGAAACATGAGAAATTTTCAATGAGAGGCATCTTTGATGTATGTTTGCATTCAAAAATACAGTACTTCATCCATTCTAGTCAGAACTACCAACATTAAGTGTCATTGACATGTTGTGGAAGAGAGGCAACGCTTTGCATTAGCCCATGTGTGGATCGATTTGAATCAATCTTCCTTGCACCACGTTGCATTGCCATTATTGTGGCCTCATTAGACAGTCGTCCACCTTTCTCAGAGTATGAATGTTCACCTTTGTGTAAAGGTTTGAGGAGCACATTGGAAGTTAACGCCATTTGACAGACATTTATGCCGCAATCCTCTAAAATGTCTTGAAGTCGATGGATCAGCTCATGCCTTACATGACTTGATCTGTAAGACGTCTGCAGAAGAAATAACAACTCAGTGGATCTCTTACTACCTGAACATAACATCATTGCAATCTAGGTGGCACATATCACGAGCTTTTCACATGTAAGGATTCGAGACGCCATTGCAAAAGCTGAAGGAGACGTTTTGATGAGAAGAAATTCAATCTCTTCTTCTCCCACTCGAGTCCACTTGAAGCAACTCGAACGTCTCATGTAGAACCACACAATGCATTGTGATTTTTATTGCTCTGTAGAAACATATTTGCACTGATCCCGAGTTTCTCTCTCAGCACAAGATTTATTACAAATCAATGGTCATGGTCAATTTTGTTTTCATCAGTTTTGTAATGCATTGGATCGATTGCACTGGAGTAACCACCGAGTCGACCTGGTATTATGTTGAATATACAGTACAGTTGTATTTGAACATCTGTGCACTCACTACCAAAACGCGACAGTTGTATTATGCAATGAATCGTCCTCCTGTGATCTAACCTGG
Organism: Taxus wallichiana var. yunnanensis; assembly: GCA_018340775.1. Taxonomy (NCBI): domain Eukaryota; kingdom Viridiplantae; phylum Streptophyta; class Pinopsida; order Cupressales; family Taxaceae; genus Taxus; species Taxus wallichiana. The sequence goes on along the minus strand of CM031241.1, from coordinate 69,247,588 downwards.
AACGACACCAAAGCAACGTGAAGACTTGGTCAAGACCCTATCTCGTGCCAAGAATTTATATTTGAAAGGCAATGTTTGATAGTCAATAATTTTAATGTTTGATAGTCATATGTTTATAAATTGTCTACTTTAGTAGTATGTCTATTCTAGGTATTTTGTATATTCCTTTGTTAATTTTTTTTTATTAAAAGTTTTTAAAATGTATTGTTATAAAGGTTGTCAATAGTGTTAGTTTAGTTTATTTAACGTCAATTGTGAAGTATTAGTATTATGAATGTCAAAGATAAAATGAGTCGAGAGTTTAGAGTCATTTTCATTTAAAAGTAATTTCATTTTATTATTTTTTAAATTTCTAGTCGTATCTTCTTGTCTGAGTCAAACAAGTCATCAAATTTACAATATCGTCAAAAGTATTGTTTTAGTCATTAAGTGTTGTCATTTTGCGTTAGTAATTTTGTTGTCAAATTAGATTGTCGGGTCATTGTAAAAAGTCTGTATAAAAAAATAAAATAAAAATTGCCTCATTGTTCAAGAATTGGACACATTTTCACTTGTACGCGACGTCCAAATTGTGGAGGTTGTTTTTGAGATTCATGATCACATCTGGTTGAGTTAGCAGCTTTCTACGATGGAGGTTTGGAGGCGGAAGGGCAATCAGCGACCTCTCGTTAGGCACCATTAATGAGGCCACGGTATTGATTTGGTGGCCAAGTATTTCAGTTGTGTGTTTCATTGTTTGTAATAAGAACAGATCTGTCACATTCATGTTCGTAATTGTATTTCGTTTTATAAACTCCTGATGTAAATATGTTATAGTAGAAAGATAAAAGCACAAGAAAAAGTAGCATCATGTTTTTCTTGAAGAGGATGAACAGAGGTTCATGAGCAGGGGCTTGTACCTAGGACAGAGGTCCGTTATTGTCAAACAGGGGTTCGTATTGATGAACAGAGGTTCATGAACAGGGGTTCTTACCTTGGACTGAGGTCCATATGTGTACCAAGATCATGAGCAAACAGGGGTGTGCAAGCTGCAGAGAAAGTGTAACTATTCTTTTCTACAATGTTAACAATAGGGGAGTGAATGTTAGGAATAATATTAGATATTGTGAACATTATTATGAGTGTGGAAATAAATAATATAGTGTAATGTAATACAACTATTTATGAGTTGTTAACTCATGTAAATAGTTGTAACTAAATAATGTTTGTTGTGAGAGAATAATGGGATTGCGAGTTTGAGTGAGATATTGTGGGGATTACGAGAGATATGTGGGAAGAGTGTTAACTCCTAGAATCAAGGAGATCAAACTCTATATATTTAATCTTCCTCTATGTATTTGATATCCCAAATGAATTCAATGTCTAATTTATAATATTCGGTGTTTTATAATTCTACATTTTTATCAAGAATACTTTCACACATGGATGAGAAACAAGAACATGTATTTTATTGTTCAAAAGCATATACTCAAAATTATTTAGTCCTCGACTATTGAAAGTACTTGCTTTTCAAGAAATGTGTACCTTGTTTCATAATCATGCAATCTTTGTCCAAAGAAAGCAATAGGCTGCTCAATATTTTTGTCATTTACTTGAGTTAATATAGCTGAGATTGTACCTATGCCAAATGATTAGAATGTGATTGACACTAAGTAGATATTCCAAAATAAATTTAATGAAGATTGACAAGTCTCTTGAAACAAGGAAAGGTTAGTATGTAAAGGGTATACTCAAGTAGAAGGTATTTATTTTGAAGAAACTTTTTCTCCTGTTGCTAGATTAGAAGCAATAAGAATGTTTCTTACTTTTTCGGTATTCAAGAACTTCAAAATCTATCAAATGGATGTCAAATAAACATTTATAAATGGGAAGTTAGAAGAGGAAGTATACATAGAACAACCCGAAGGGTTCCTCCTATCAAAAAATGAAGATTACGTGTGTAAGTTGAAGAAGGCCTTGAACGGATTAAAACAAACCCCTAGAGCATGGTACTCTAGGCTTGATAAGTATCTTCAAGATCAAGGGTTCAAGAGAGGACTTGCTAATAGTAATATTTACATTAAAATTGAAGGTGAGCACCAATTGATTGTTGTTGTCTATGTAGATGAAATAATTTTTGGAGGATATAATGAGGATCTGTCTAAGAAATTTACCGAAGACATGTAAAAGGAGTTTGAGATGTCCATGTTGGGAGAGTTATTCTGTACGGTGCCTTAGAAATTGGTTCCGTTGCTGGTTTAACCTCTTTTGTGAAGTCAAATTCACACTTAGGTGGAAGTCCAGTGCAACTCATCGGAAACACATCTCTAAATTCCCTTAGGATGGGAAATGCTTCAATTTCGGGGTCATTTTCCTATCCCAAGTCTGATATTTTACAGCATAGAGATGGTAACCCTTTCACTTTTCCCTTTTCGGTAGGAAACAGGATATTGGTAGTTAAAACATTTGAATAAAGATTGTATGGTAGAAATCGCCTAGTGACAAACTCTCTTTTAACACCCGAACACTTGATGTTTTATGTTGATCATCACAAGAAAGTTACACATTTTCTAAGCAATCCAAGGTTGCATTATGTTGAATTAACCAATTTATACCTATGGGAACATCATAGGATCCAAGAGGTACCATATACAAATTTAATCTTGTTGTGAACTCAAGTAATTCTAATGGCGCCTCAAGCAAACACTGCTTCACTCTATATACAACATTATTTCCATCTTTGTATAGTCCAAGTTTGTTCCATGTACCAAACTCTCATTTTGAGTTTATCAACAATTTTAGATGAAACAAAACATTCTGTTGAACCAGAATCAAATAAAATAGAAACAAGTTCTCCAAAAATCTTACCTGAAATTTCTATTGGAGTCGCTTGCTTTTCTGCTTGCTTATTATGGACTGCAACATAAATCTTATGTTATTTTCCCTTTTTATTTACTATGGTAAATCCCTTCTACTAGTTATTCCATTGTCCTCTTTGCGGACAATTGTTAGTGAAATAATCACCACTGTACTTAAAACATCCACCCAGAGGTCCTTTTCTCTCAATCTTATTATGGCTGAAACTTGTTCCTTGTTTCCCATTATTTTTATTATTCACAATAGTTCTACCCGCTATTCCTCTTTTATTAACAGGCCTAAACTTGTTGTTTCCCTTTTTCCATGCTGGTTTACTTGCGGTTGGTGTTTGAAAACTACTATTTTTCCTTCTATTTTCCTCTTTAGAGGCATAAATACTTTGCAGACTTTTGTTCTTGCTTGATAGCTTTTTCAAACACTGTTTCCATCGAGGTAGGTCCATGAACATCTACCTCACCACCAATGCTAGGATTCAATCCCATTATAAATTTTCTCACTCTAAACTTCTCATCCTTTTGATACATAGGAACATATTTCAGCAATCGAGTGAAACGTTCCCAATATTTTGTAACTAAGTACTTTCCTTGAGTCAGATTTTGGAATTTTGCCATCTTTTGGTCAAAGTATAGCTGAGGTAGCCATCTTTGATGGAAGTAGGCCTTGAACTACTCCCACGTGATCATACAAGAATCAATTCCTAGTTCCATTTTCTAGTTATCCCACCAGGAAGATGCTTCATGGGACAATTGGTAGGCTCCCCATACTACTTTTATCTCCTCTGAAAAGTCCCTAATCTCAAAATACTTTTCCATTTTGGATAGCCAATTTTTAGCACCATCCCCAAGAGTTGTACCATCAAATTTAGGTGGGGATATTCTTTTAATGTCCCTCACTAACTCAACATCCAACCTTGCTTTCTTATTTTCCCTTTCATTCAAGTGCTCGGGTTGATCATCATGTTGCTCATCATCCCTATGATCCTCATCTTCTTCACCACCCTGACCTTGTTGTTCTATGGCAACAACTCGGTTTCAGGTGTCATTCAAAAGGTTGAGGATTTCTTCTAACTTAGCAGCCGTATTATTCTGCACGTCATCATTGTTTACCCCACTGTCACTCACCATATTAGCTCTTGTTGCTGACCTAGTCAAAGTTTCCTATTTTATAAAAGAGAATACTTTTTATTATAATGTGTGTCCCATTAATGTCCAAGTGTCTGAGCCTCTAGATCTGATACCAAAATGTAACGCTCAAAATTACTAGAACTGGAAAATGAGGATTTTTAAAACATACATAAAAAGCAGTTACATTTCAATCATCTGCATTTATTTAATCAAATTCTTTAAATCAAATTTTTCTTTTGATCTATCTAATA